>PVIA01006962.1:0-21140 GCA_004024845.1 Tonatia bakeri | reverse complement strand
GACCCAGAAATTTTACTTCTTTGTGTATGCCAAGAGAAATAAAAATATATGTTCACAGCAATGTTCATAGCAACGTTGTTCATAATAGCTAAAAGGAGGAAACAACCCAAATGTCCATCCACTGATGAACAGTGTGGTAAATCCATAGAATGAACATTATTTGACAATAAAATGAAATAAATACCGATACATGCTGCAAGTTTGAAACATTATGCTAAGTGGAGAAACCAGTCACAAAAGGCCACATATAGTATGATTTCATTTATATAAAATGTCCAAAAGAGGCAAATCTATAGAGACAGAAAATGGATTAATGGTTGCCTAAGGCTGAGAGAAAATGGGAATGACTGCTAATGGGTACAGGGTTTCCTTTTGGGGTAATGAAAATATTGTAAAATTGATTATAGTAAGGTTTGCACAACTGTGAATATACTAAAAACCATTAAATTATATACTTTAAATGAGTGAAAGGTATGGTGTGTAAGTTATATTTAAATTAAACTGTTATTAAAAGTTTTTTAACAGAAGGGAAAGAAATAGACACCTACATAATTTTATTAACCAATGTCACCCAAATAAATTCAATATAAATAAATAAATAAATAAATAAATAACCAGCATTGGAAAAAAACTTTTGTGATATTTTGATTTTTAACAGATCAGAATTCAGAATTGCTCCATGTTTGCACTAGGAATAGTGAGCATTCCTTAGTGAGCATAAGGAATAGCAATTCTTAGCAAGATATTTATTGAGTTACTTTGCTTCAGGCACTGGGCTGGGGGCTGAGAGTAGTGAACAAGACAGGCATGGTCTCTGCACTCATAGTACTCAGAATGTGCTAGAAAGACACACATTAAATAACTAATTATATAATAGAGTAAATGTCTTAGAAGTGAAAAACAGATAGTAGGAAAAGATATAATGGAGGGCCCCAATCTAATCTGGGAATGGAAGGAGAGTTTTTTTTTTGAAGAAAGATGGTTGAGTTGAGCTTTAAGGATTAAGAATAAATGATACAAAGATTGAGTGTGAGGTCAAAAGGATTCCAAACAAGGAACTGGTCCTCTTCTGACAAGGAAACAGAGGACAGAGGATAGTGAGAAGTGTGGAGAGGGGGACAGCATGGAAGGTGCTGAAGGGGCTGCCAGACCCTGAGGGCCTTATAAGCTACTTTAGGAATTTGATCTTTATTTCCAAAGCAATGAGAAGACATTGACAGATTTTAAGGAGGGTTTTCAATTCATGTCTTCAGTATGATTTGCTATTGAATTTCCCACTGAGTAACACACAAAAATGAAACTACTAGATTATGCCAATGGAGATGATGCGACTCTCCAACTTCTTACCAAATTTCCTAGTGTATAGTTTCTTAGATTTTGGTTCCTGGGCAACAGTACATGCAATTCCCAGATGGATAAGGGAGGGGAGAATGCACAGAGGAGCCCTGAGGAAATTAAGCTGGGCCACGTGAGCTTTGGTGAGCTCAGTAACCAGTAACATAATGATCCATAAGGACACACTGGCCTTCTTTAAGGTTTTTGGATGTATGTCAGAGAATGAGATCACTCCTTATTATTCTAAGGTCTTGTTATTTACAGCTGCGATGCTAAAATTAGCACCCTAGGCACTTTATAAAATACCGGTAGAGTAGCCCATAGTTTCTGTTATATATTGCCTGGGCTATGAGCTGGTATCCTCAATTGAGTACAGGTGAAAGCAGATGGAAAATAAATTATCCTACAATTCTCAGTGTGTTTTTATTGACTTAGCATCTGTTGGAAAATTTGTTCTGAGAATAGCGTCAAGGAGCTGATCTACATAGTGGGCAATGGCCAACTGAGGCTGCTGAGAGATGGTTTCTCCATTGGCCAAGGAGTGCTTTGCCAAAGTCCTCAAGGCTATGGGGTTGCCTTGACAACGGTAAGTAAAACAAGACACTGAAGTTCTTTAAATTTGCTATAAGTCACAAGCTACAGTTACTTTTAATGCTGGATCTTTGGAATATGTGTTCTCTGGTTAATTTTTTTTTCTTGGCTGAATATGGTGGGAGGTTGTCTTCTATGCTGTTAATGGCAACTCAAAACATTTTTTGTTTCTTTTTTACTCTTGACCTTCACTTGTTTTTTCCTTGTCCTGTTTTACTACAATCCTCTTTGTTTCTTGATTTCTTCCTTTGACTGAATTGCTAGAATTTTGAGCTGTTACATATATGGTTCCACCTAGATAAGTTAAATTCACCAAGATCAACCACCAAACAATATGCTTTATTAAAAATTATTCAAGGTATGCACTCTGACCTTAATGCAACATTTTGACTCTGCTAGTCACCCTGCTTTCTTCTTGGGCTTCTCTGACACCCTTGTACTCTGCTACCCTTTTGTTGTGATCACAGTGATTCATACCTCAGCATTCATCCAAACCCGAATCTGATTATCTAAGCCAAATTGTAGTTCTATTCTTGACAATGAATGGTTACTTTAAGAACTTCTGCAGCCATTTTCCCTCCAGCTTGAGAAGTAAGTCAATATTATTCTGGACAAGTTACAGAGAAATGAAGCTGGAGCTCTGATGTATTGTGCCTTGAGTCCATGCTAGTTCTCAACTTCCTATAATATGAACTTATTAGTTCCCTCATTGCTTAAGCTGATGTAAACAAGGATATCCTGTTACTTGTATCTAAAAGTACACTTGCTGATGTTCCTTTTTAGTCCTCTGACCTCCACTTCTCCGTCTCCTTTATTGGTTTTGCTTCTTCCAGCTTAAGGTTTTGTGCTTGATCCTCTTTTCTCATTCTCTAATCTCCATAAGTAGATTCATCCACTCTTCTTGCTTCAACTACAGTTTACCTGTTGATGGCTTCCAGACCTAAACCTATCTAGGGGAATTAGAAGTCTCCATGGAGAAGATAGATGAGGAGGGTGACTCTGCACCAAAGATGGCCTGGGTAAAGAAAGAAGAAAAGAGTGTTCCCAGAGAGGGAATAGCAGGTATGAAGGCTGGAAGCCATGGTATAGTAAAGAACTGAAGAAAATTCACTTTATTCATTAGATTCCATATATGAGTGAAATCATATGGTATTTGTTTATCTCTAATTGGCTTATTTCACTTAGCATAATGTTCTCCAGGTCCATCCATGCTGTTGCAAAGGGTAAATTTTTCTTCTTTTTATGGCCAAGTAGTATTCCACTGTGAAAATGCCCCACAGTTGTTTTATCCACTCATCTACTGATGGGCACTTAGGCTGCTTCCATATCTTGTTTATTGTAAATAACGCTGCAATGAACAAACTGAACTAACAAGGAAAATGGGGACAGACTCATAGATGGAGAACAGGACTTATGGACATGGACAACAAACAGTGGTACTTGCTGGGGGGAGAAGGGCATAAGGGGACTAAGTGGTAATGGGAAAATACAATAAAGATTAAATTAAAAATACAAATTAAAAATTAAAAAAAGAACTGAAGAAAATTCTCTATAAAGTATTGATATATACATGGGGAAGTAGCAAGAGATGAGATTGGAGACATAAGCATGGGCCAGATCTTAAATGACATGCACACCATGGAGAGAAACATGAAAGAAACAATGATACTGGAAAGCCAATCAAGGGTTTTAGTCTGAGACTATGACCTCATAAGATTTACATTTTAGAATACAAAATTGATTGTAGGAGATTCAAGACAAGAGGTTGCTGCAGAATACAGGTAAGAAGAGATAGTAGTTGGGGGCCATGAGAGTTTATCTTGCTGGGCCACCAGAGTGAAAATACCCTGAGCCACCTGACAGCCACATGAGTGTATTATTAGGTACCTGGTAGGAAGAAAGAGAAAGGACAAGATAGGGGGTGTGGGCTCTAAAAGGGGATACAAGAAATGAAGACAAACCAACTTTATTGTCTGTGCCACCCCTAGATGAATGTAAAGACTGAAGTGGATTCCCATGACAGAATGAGACTGTGCTGGTGATTGCTTCCAGAGACTTCAGGCCAACCCCAGGTAGTCTTCTACCCAAGCTCCTTAGAGATAATGTATAGATGGATCCTTCTGGAAACTTCCAAGGTAGGTTTGATATCATCAAAGGCAATCTCAGAACCATCCCAGGATACCTCTCCAAATGCTGCGTATTTGCCTCTAGCTGTGTGTGAGGTAGACCAAATCCTGAGAAGGATTCAGAAACCAAGCATGTCTTTGAACCCCAAAATTTCACCAGCCAAACTTCATCCCCTGAATATGAAGCCCAGCATGACTTTGGTATATTACATTGTGCTCCCAGTCCTATTCTGAATCCAAGTCAGATGTGCAGACAAGGAATTGAAGCACTTTAGTTCTGAAATGGCTTTTGAGATGGCTTACAGGAGTTTCCAACATTTTGGCATCTCTGTGCCACACTGGAAGGAGAAGAGTTGTCTTGGGCCACACATTTAAATACATTGTGGACTTCCAGCCAAGATGAAGGTATAGGTATATACATTGCGCCTCCTCGCACAACCAAAAGAAAGACAACAGTGGTGGGGGGAAGTGGTGGAGGGAAAATGGAGCAACAATACTTGAACAATAAAGTGTGTGTGTGTGTGTGTGTGTGTGTGTGTAAACAACCAGAACTGCAAGAAAATTGAACTGTATGGAAGTCTGACAACTGAGAAGTTAAAGAAGAAACATTCATCCAGACCAGTAGGAGGAGCATAGATGGGCAACTAGGGCAGAAAGGACTCTTGGCAAGGCAGCGGATGAAGGACTAGGGTGGGTGATGGCAGCTGGCAGACTGGTGGTCCCACATTTGCCTGTGGATAAACTGGGAGGAAAAACTGGGGAGTGAGACAGACTGCACAACCCAGAGTTCCAGCAAGAGGAAATAAAGACTCAATACCTTTGACTGAAAAAACCTGTGGGGGTTGCAGCAGTAGGAGAAACTCCCAGCCTCACAGGAGTGTTCTTTGGAGAGACCCACAGGGTCCTGGAATGCACACAAACTCAGTCACCCAGGAATCAGCACCAGAAGGGTGCAATTTGCTTGTGGGTAGTGGAGGATGTGACTGAAAGCCAGCCGAGAGCCGAGCAAGTGACATTGTTCCCTCTCAGAACCGTCCCCCACAGACAGCAGCAACGGGGTTGCCCCACCCTGGCGAATACCTAAGGCTCTGCCCCTTATTACTTAACAAGCACTCTGAGGAAAAAAAAACCGGGGGCGGGGGGGCAAATGAAAGAACAGATCAAAGCTCCAGAAAAAAAATACAACTAAGTGATGAAGAGATAGACAACCTATCAGATACAGAGTTCAAAACACTGGTAATCAGGATGCTCACAGAAATGATTGAGTATGGTTGCAAAATAGAGGAAAAAGTGAAGGCTATGAAAATTGAAATAAAGGAAAAGGCACAGGGAACTAACAGTGACAGGAAAGAAACTGGAACTCACATCAATGACTTGGAGAAGAAGGAAGAAATAAACATTCATCCAGAACAGAATGAAGAAACAAGAATTCAAAAAAATGAAGAGAGGCTTAGGAACATCTGGGACAACTTTAAGTGCTATAAAACATGAATCATAGGGGTATTAGAAGGAGAAGAGGTACAGCAAGAAATTGAAAACTTATTTGAAAAAATAATGAAGGAGAACTCCCCCAATATGGCAAAGGAAATAGACTTCCAGGAAGTCCAGGAAGCTCAGGGAGTCTCAAAGAAGTTGGACCCAAGGAAGCACACACCAAAGCACATCAGAATTACATTAGCCAAGATGAAAGATAAGGAGAGAATCTTAAAAGCAGCAAGAGAAAAGGAGACAGTTACCTACAAAGAAGTTCCCATAAGACTAGCAGCTGATTTCTCAAAAGAAACTTTACAGGAAGAAGGGGCTGGAAGGAAGTATTCCAAGTCATGAAAGACAAGGACCTACATCCAAGATGACTCTACCCAGTAAAGCTACCAGTTAGAATGGAAGGGCAGATAAAGTGCTTCCCAGATAAGGTCAAGTTCACGGAGTTCATCACCACCAAGCCCTTATTATATGAAATGTTAAAGGGACTTATCTAAGAAAAAGAAGAGGATAAAAAATATGAATAGTAAAATGACAACAAACTCACAACTATCAAAAGCCGGACCTAAAAAATGAAAACAAAAACAAACTAAGCAAACAACTAGAACAGGAACAGAACCACAGAAATGGAGATCACATGGAAGGTTACCAGCAGGGAGAGGAAGGAGAGAGAATGTGGGAAAAGGTATAGGGAATAAGTAGCATAAATGGTAGATACAAAATAGACAGGGGGAGGTTAGGAATAGTATAGGAAATGGAGAAACCAAAGAACTTATATGTACGACCCATGAACATGAACTAAGGGGGGGAATACAGGTTGGAGGTGGGTGTAGGGCAGAGGGGAATAAACGGGGAAATGGGACAACTGTAATAGCATAATCAATAAAATATTTAAAAAACACATTGTGACATGTAATCACACACAAAAAAATCTCATAATGTTTTAAGTAAACATGATTTTGTGCTGGGTTGTATGTGGCCTGTGAGCCACAGGTTGAACCCACCTGGTAGTAAGTCCCCTGACTGACCTTTCATAAGAACCATACTTCAAGCCTAAAGCAGTCCTTCAATTGACTTCCTTTCTGTTTCTTCTCCAGGATTTCCATGGAAATTGGTAATGAAGGAATGATCAATGTTCTACTTCCTGCAAGTGTTCATGTTTTCACCTCTTAGTAATATCTACTGGGAGTACTAAAAGTGAGGAAACTCAGGAGGAGGAGGTGTAGGCAGAGTTGATGCTATTTATAGGGGCTGAATCTGAGTTCTGAAGGTGTTTCTTGAAGCCGCTGGACACCCTTGTCTATACAGCTCAGCCCCTGAACACTGCACTTGAAGGATGCCATGGCCACGGGGAACTGAGGTTCTGTGTGCAGCCAGAAGCCTGAGCACAGGTTGGAGAGGCGTAGAAGAAAAGTTTTGGCCCTGAGATGGATTCTGGAAGAGCACACTGCTGACCTAGTCTTGCTTTTGCTTTACTTCACTCCTCAAAAATTCTGTGGCTAATCTTGGACGTTTGCAAGTAGTTAAATCTAGGGGGTGGGGGGAATGGGAACGTTGGCCTCTTAGTCTAACAGCGTTCGTCTTTGCAGCTGCACTGCCCTCATAGCACAGGTGTACAGAGCATGATTAAGTGACCCCAGAAATCTGTGCCTGGGGTGTGGTATTCATTCTTTCACCCTGATGCAATCATTTCAGGGTGTGGGTACTCTGCCTCACCCCCTTTTTTCCTTCCCCACCCCCAAACTCTGGGTTTCAAACTCTTGTTTAACTGTGAAAATAGACACAAGGAGACAGGTTTTATGCTGTTGTTGATTTGCTTTCAGAATGACTAACTTCAGTCCCTTTTAGAAGTCTGCTTAAACAAGCAGGAAGAAAGGCAGGATCAAGTTTTAAAAAATCTTTCAGCACCTTCATTGATCTAAATTTTAGTGTGATTTGGCAGGCAATGCAGGGTAATATGTTCCAGTGTTTTAACTTGTGCATTATTGCCAGATTAGCTATTGTTTGACTTGTACAATTATTAATGAAATGTGGAAAAAAGGGTGGTAACTGTGAAGCCTGTAGAAATGTCTAGACATGAGGGAGGGGGTTGGGATTTGGAGGGAGACGACACAGAATTTCCTTGATTTGGGTTTTCCTTGGACTCAGTATTTTTGCCTTGGCATAACAACACATGGGCCAAGATATTGATAGGTGAGAGATAATTTTGGGGTTAAAATAAAAAAAATCAAGTTCGAGGCTATATGCCACAGACATTTCTCACTTAGGTAAGTTAAAAGAAAAGATGAAATCACTTAGGCTGTATGATAAACACACAGACGTGCACAAATACACACTGACATTTAGGTTTTGAAGAGCTACCACCATGTCAATCCAACCTGGAGAGAGATGTTCATTGTAATGTGCTGTTTGGAGGGAGAAGAATTTTGGTTCAGAAGAGCTTGTGAGGTCACTTATGCACTTTTATAGCCTTGTGTCAGGGTTGTTAACAATTTGGGTAGTACGGCAGCAAGATTATAGGATAACTATGCCTACCAACTCATGAGAATTGGGAGGAGGGACAATATATGGGGTTATGAAGTAATTTTTACTCTTACTGTTTTGATGTGTAAATGTTTTTTATAATATTTTATTTATTTATTTTTAAAGAGGGGAAGAGAGGGAAACATCAATGTGTGGTTTCCTCTCATGGGCTCCTTACTGGAGACCTGGCCCACAACCCAGGCACGTGCCCTAGACTGGGAATCGAACTGGTGACCCTTTGGTTCACAGGCCGACGCTCAATCCACTGAGCCACACCAGCCAGGGAGGTGTATAAATGTTTATAATTATTATATCTTCTTATATTGAAGTTTGTATTAATATATAATTTCTTTCCTTGTCTCATGTAAACTTTTTTTTTTAATTTAAAGCCTATTTTATCTGAAATTAGTATAGCTACCCTTGCTATCTTTTGGTTAGTATTTTCATGGATATCTTTGTGTGTGTGAATTGAAGGAATTTATTTTTGGAGTACCCCCCCCAACACATATGACCTCTGTAGCTCTGAAATTGAGTAACAAAGAAGGTGCTTTAGAATCCTCTGTTCCTGCTGTCTTAGCCACACCCTTGCCTCTACCTGCCCCTGCCCCTCCAACCCCCCAACCCCCTCCCACCAACTCCCCCCCACCAAATGTTGGGTCAGGGCCAGGACCTGTCTGGTGAGCACCTAGGCTGTCTCATTTAAGGTGATACGCCACTTCTTTCAAATAGGAAATTGCATGGAATATCTTTTCCTATTCTTTCACTTTCAATAAAAACACAGGATCCAACCATACACTGTTTATAAGAGACTCACTTTCAGTTCAAAAACAGAGTGTGGTTGGGCCCTGGCTGGCGTAGCTCAGTGGATTGAGCGCGGGCTGCGAACCATAGCATCGCAGTTTCGATTCCCAGTCAGGGCACATGACTGGGTTGCAGGCCATGGCCACCAGCAACCACACATTGATGTGTCTCTCTCTCTCTCTCTCTCTCTCTCCCCCTCCCCCCCATTCCCTCTCTAAAAATAAGTAAATAAAATCTTTTAAAAAAAAACAGAGTGTGGTTGGATCCTGTGTTTTTATCCATTTTGCCAATATCTGACTTTTGATTGGAGAGTTTAATCCATTTACATTTAAAGTAATTACTGATAATAAGGGACTTCCCTCTGTCATACTGCTGTTTGTTTTTTACATGCCTTATAGCTTCTTCATCCTTCATTTTCTGTATTACTATCTTCTTTTGTGTTTAGTTGTTTTGTTTGTAGTAAAATGTCTAAATTCCTTTCTCATTCCTTTTCTGTATGTTCTATAGTTATTTTGGGGGGAGTTACTATGGGGATAACACTAACATTCTAAAGTTATAACAAACAGTTTTATCCCCACCTTTTTGGTTGTCAAGATCACAAAATTACATGATTACACATTGTATGCCCCAAAACATAAACTAATAATTCTTTTAAATGCATTAGTTTCTTAAATTATGTATAAAACAAAATTTAGAGTTACAAACCAAAGTTACAATAATAATAGTTTTTAGGTTAATAATTGTTTTAAAAAATGTATTAGTGTCTTAAATAGTATAGAAAACAAAAAGTGGAGTTACAAACCATTGTTACAATAATACTAGCTTTATAATTGCCCATTTATTTACCTTCATTGAGATCTTTATTTCTTCCTACAGCTTCTAGTTATTGTCTAGTGTCCTTTCATTTCACCTTCAGGACTCCTTTGGGTATTTCTTGCAGGGCATGTCTTGTAGTAATAAACTTCCTCAGCTTTTGTTTATCTGGGGATGACTTAAGTTTGAAGGACAGGTTTGCTGGATTATAGGATTCTTGGTTAACACTTTTTTATTTTAGCATTTTGAATTTCTTAGTCTACTGCCTTCTGGCCTCCAAAATATCTGATGAGAAATCTGCTTATAATGTTATTGAGGATCCCTTGTATGTGACAAGTTGCATCTTTTTTACTACTCTCAAATTTTTTCCTTTGTCTTTGTCTTTCAAAAGTTTGGTTATAATATGTCTTGGTGTGGGTCTCTTTGAGTTCATATTACTTGGAGTTTGTTGAGCTTCTTCAATGACTGTATTCATGTATTTCATCAAATGTGGAAGCGTTCAGCAATATCATACAGTATAATATTAAGGACCAATTATTTGGTAAAGGGGTACTTTGGCAAGATTTCAAGATGTGGGATTTGATTTGAGTTGGTAAGATTTTGGAAGATATCAAGCTTGCAGTGAATTCTAGGCTGAAGTGAGAGTGAAACCTGATAGGAAGGTATCTTTCATCATGTATGATGGGGTCAGGCACATCACCGATTTCATTTAATACAAAAAGCAGAGTGTTAAAATATCAAAATAAAGGTAGTTACTAGTATTCTCATTTTAAAGATATCAAAATTAATGTTAAGGAAGATTGAGAGGCCTTTCCAAGCTCACATGGCTAATTAATAACTGAGTGGGGAGTGAAATTAATTTAACTCATACTTTTCCCACTTCACCACCTTATCAAGAATAATAGCATAAACAAAATTTGGAGGTGAGAACTGGTGAGGCCTTCTGGAGTTGTCAAGTAAACAGGGCTGGCTGGACTAAAGTATAGAGAGGCAGTAGGAGATCAAAGTTAGATACCTTTGGATCAGATTATAAAAATGTTCAAATGTGAGGCTTGAAGTTTATGCTTTCTTTTATGGATAAGGGAAAAGTACTGGCAGTTGAGAGTAAAGAATTTTTAATTTCTTTCCAAAGGATGTCATATAAATAAGAAAAAACAGTAAAAAGTAAATTTCTTGAAATCATGGATGTCTTTTTGCACTAAATCAAAGTGCCAAGGGTCATATCTGCATAGTCAGTCAGCAAGTTCAGTGCTAATAGATTCCACTCAACCAAGAACCTTTCACCTTCTGTTTCTTTCTTAAGAAAACCTAAATCCATTTTTCCGTGCTTGAACACTTAATTTTCTCACCCAAATAGCAACTTCTGTTTCATAGATTATTCTTGTTCTCTTATTCCTTTTGGCTTTATAAAATGAACATCTGGAATTTTCGTGGATTGTTGTATTCTTGAAATAAAATTCTATTAAAAGATTTATTGTGGTTCAAGGGAAAATTTATTGACTTGGGGTGATGAACACACAATATTATATACAAATGATGTATTATAGAATTGTACACCTGAAACCTATATCATTTTATTAACCAATGTCACCCCAATAAATTCAACAAAAAAGTTTTAAAAGATTATTATTTTGTTTGGTATGCTTTTGAGTCATTGAGCACTTATCATTGTCATATGTAAATTTTACATTTCAATCCCAATTTAAGCTCTTCAAATGACAAATAGAATCTTAAGGAAAAAAAATGTTTAGTCCTTACCCAAGGTTTTGTTTATTGATTTTAGAGAGAGGGAGGGAGGGAGAGAAGGAGGAAAGAGAGAGAGAGAGAGAGAGAAAGAGAGAGAAACATCAATTGGTTGTCTCCTGTACATACCCCAACTGGGGATCGAACCCGTAACCTAGGTGTGTGCCCTGACCAGGAATAGAACCCACAACCTTTTCATTTATGGGAAAATGCTTCAACTAACTGAGCCACACCAGCCAGGGCTGACAAATATAATCTCATTGGAACAAATAAAATTCATCAGGCATTTATGTAGAAATACGTTCTTTACTATAGTAGCAAAAATGAGTAAGCACTAAAATTATTTTTATAATCAAAAATTCGGAAACTATTAGTCCACCTAGAAATAATAATTCCTTAAAAGTCTCATCTGCCACTAAATGCCTGAAATGCTTTCTCTAGAAATGGCCTGATACGAAATGTCACAGAATTACATTTTGGCTCTTGGAATTACCTACTATTTCAGGAGGAAGCCTGATTATTCTATGTTAAATATCTCACACAGAGCCTGGAACACAGCAGTACCCAAATATTAATTCCCATCTTTCCCCCTATGGGTGTGAAAGACACTGTAAGGTCCAAACGTGTCCTAGCAGGCTATATTTTTGGATGGTTTATTTTATTTTTTATTTTATTTTTAGAGGAGAAGTGAGGGAGAAAGAGAGTGAGAGAAACATCAATGTGTGGTTGCCTCTCGCATGCCCCCAACCAGGGACCTGGCCCACAACCCAGGCATGTGCCCTGACTGGGAATCAAACTAGTGACCCTTTGGTTCACAGGTCAGCACTCAATCCACAGAGCCACACCAGCCAGGGCTTGGATGATTTTTTATTATAAAAAATGAGATATAATTTACATATAATAAAAAGCATAGTTTGTAAGTGCACAGATTAGTTTTTCTGTTATATTCACCTGTGTGACTACCACCTAGCACATAATACAGAAATTTTCTCTTACCTCACTTTCTTATTATCACCATAGATCAGTTTTGTTTATTCTAGGATTTCATAGAAATAGAATTGTATAATATGTACTAATGTCCAGGGTTTTTTTACTCATCATAATGTCTGTAAGATCCATCCATATTATAGATGCTGCATAATATTTCATTGTATAGATGTACTTCAATTGGTTTACCTATTCTCCTGTTAATGAACATATGGCTGTTTTTAGTTTAGGGCTACTATGGTTAAGGCTGTTATGATCATTCTTACACAAATCTTCCTGGGAACATATTTTTTAATTTCTCTTGAATAAATATCTAGTAGTGAAATTGCTGAGTCACAAGATAGATGCGTGTTAAAAATCCTTATTGAAACTGTCAAACATTTTCCCAAAGTGGTTTATAATTCTACACTCCCACTAGCAGACTATGAGTTTCAATTGCTCTATAGCCTTGCCACCACTTATCATTGTCAGTCATTTTAATTTTAGCCATTCTAGTGGGTTCCTAGTAAATTTTTGACACAAAGGATATTATGTCTATGCCCAGTGGTGTGAGCAAAAATATGTTTTCCAGCTGGCACCCAAGTTTCTGTAAGAGAAGGAACTGTCTTTGAGAAAGGCCTTTGATAAACTGAATTGGGTGCTTTGCTGATGGTTTTATTAGAATAAACTTCAAGAAATGGAATTTCTGGATTATAGGTGAGGCACAGTTTTAAGACTTGATACACTATTGCCAAATAGCAAAAAAGCTCTTCTAGTTCCCCTCTCTGAGGTTCATTTTGTGTTCTTACTACCAATGAGTATTATCATTAAAAAATGTTTTGTTGAGAATTGTGTACTTATAAATACATGTGTCAGCTAAAAATAGGAATAAGGTATTATTATAAATCAATAGTGCTGAATATGAAAAAGAAACAAATTCTTTGATATTCACAGCATTGAAATGCCATTTTTAAAATGACTATGGCTAGTTCTTCCAAGGGCTTAAATTTTGGAATTTGGTTAAATCACATACATTCCTTGACTGTAAGATAACTTTTTAAAAAAGATTTTATTAATTTATTTTTAGAGAGGGAAGGGAAGGAGAGAGAGAGAGAGAGAAACATCAATGTGCGGTTGCTGGGGGACATGGCCTGCAACCCAGGCATGTGCCCTGACTGGGAATCGAACCTGCAATGCCTGGTTTGCAGCCCACGCTCAATCCACTGAGCTACACCAGCCAGGGCTGTAAGATAACTTTTTAAAAATTATTGTTTACGCTATTACAGTTGTCTCAACTTTTTCCCTTTTGCCCTGTTCTGCCCAGCCCTCCCCCCATTTCCATAGTCAATCCCCACATTGTTGTCCATAAGATAACTTTTGATTATATTTTATAAATGTATTTTGATAAGCAAATCATCAAACCCATTGATGCAGACTTAAATAGCTTGGTGAAATAGTCAATAACTTTATCTATTTGCACCCTTTCCTAGTTTGATTGTATTTATAATTAGATTTTTAAAATATAATTAGACAGTAGCCTATCTTCAAGTTCATTGGAGATTTTGAAGCTTCTTTCAAAGATCTTTCAGTAACTAAAACAGGATTCATTTTTCGCTTAGTTTGGCTGGGTGAGGAATTTTGGCTAGCTGCCACAGGAAATATTCACGTTGTGGAAAGGATTTGAAGGGAGAAAGGAAAAGAAGTTCCAGTTAATCATGGGGTACATGAGTCAGCTTCACTTTAAGTTTTTACTCTGAAGTAGACAATTCAAAAAAACATGGGAAGCCCTAGGGAAGGGGGAGGAGAAAGTTATTAGTAGTCAGAATAATTTTCTTCAAAGGAAAGAATTCCTTCATATATGGACTGTCATGAAAATCATCTGAATTTGTTGAAATTACTATGCATTTGACAATGCTCTCTTCACTTTGGATGCTCTTCTGGATAAAAATGAAATAGGTGTGCATCTGGAGCAGCTTGGAGAGCTTCCGATTTTGATATTCAGTCAGACCACAGAAAAATGACTCATATGCAATATGTCAACATTTCTCCTGAGATTATGGAAGTTCTCTATGAGGGAATGATTTGTCTTCATTTAATGCTGCAAATGAGTATAGTAGTGGTTGGGGCATCAAAATGAGTTTGAACATTCCTTTGTCTGTTTCACCATTATTTATTTTATTTTGGTGGCCTTGGGCAACTAATTTTCCCCTTTTTTCAGGTTCTGTAAAATGCTAAAATACAAATAATTAAGAGATGCCTAGAAGATTTTTACAAAAACCTTACTGATAGAGGACATGTATGATGCACCAAATAGTTGAAACTGCTTATTGAAAACATGGTGATTGACTATCAAAGTGAGAAGGTAATTGCTTTTATATTTGAACAGGCTTTATCCCATACCTGGGCTGAAGCAATTTAATACGATTTTTTAGGACTATAAAAGCTGCTGCATTTATTGAATAGCTTCCTGACATCTATTTTTAATATATGACAAGTGCTGTACTTGGAAAGTCCTCAGCATTTCCCCCAGTGAATTGTCTGCCAGAGTAATTTGAGAGTATATATTTTGAGGTAAGATCATCTTCAGAAGGTTTTTATTAACCAGGTGCTTATGTATAGTGCTATTTTAAAGCCCTTTGAATGTTGCTTTAGATTTCATAATTAAGACCCAAATATAATGCTCCAGTGGAATAGTTTGCCTTGCAGGGAAATTAGGCCATAGCACACTTTCCCCATGTGGTTATTGTGTTGAAAGGGACATGGTTTGGCTCAAAGTAGAATCCCATGGTTCTGCAGAAATAGTGTTAATTATAGGCTAGGCATTGTGCTAATTGCTTCCCATTCATTATCCCATCTAATATGTACAATGGCTTACAAGGTAAGGGTTATTACCATTTGACACAGGAGGAAACTGATGCCACAAGGAAGGCAATTAATTGATTCAAGGCCCATAAGTGCTGGAGCAGAAACGTGAACAACTGCTTTCCAGAGCCCACACTCTCAGCTGTGTCAGATGCTGATTCCTAGTGTCCTGCTACACAGTGATGCACACACAGTCCTCTGTATCACAGTGAACTAGTTGTTTTGCTTTTAGAACCATAAGTGTTATTCTTCCCCTGTTGATGTACCCTCATCATTGCCAATGACATGAGCCAACTGCCAAGAATGAGCAAAAACCTAACTAGAGTGTGATTAATGAGTGAGTTATTTCCTATTAGGCCCTCTTGCAGACAAAATAGTGACTCCCCCAAAGATGTCCATGTTTTAATTCCTAAAAGCTATGAATACATTACATTATATAGCAAAGGGGAATTAAGACTGAGATGGCATTAACTTTGTTAATAATTTTACTTTAAAATAGGGAGATTATCCTGGATTATCCAGGTGGGCCAAAGATATTCACAAGGATCCTTAAATGTGGAAGAAGAGTGTCAGAAGAGGAGTTCAGAATGATATAATGTGAGAAAGACTGATGATCATTGCTAGCTTTGAAGATGTAGGAAGGGCCCATGAACCAAGGAATGCTGGCAGCCTGAAAGAGTGAAAAAAAAAAAAGGCAAGAAAAGGGATTCTCCCCTAGAGCCTCCAGAAAGAACACAGACCTCCTACCACCTTGATTTTAGTCCAGTGAGACCCATTTCAGACTTTTGACCTCCAGAAATGTAAGATAATAAATTGTGTTGTTTGAAGTCACTATTTGTGGTAATTTGTTACAGCAACAGGAAATTAACACAGGCCTTTATTGATAAGGTTTTATCAGGAGTTGGCACCTGGCTGGTGTGGCTCAGTGGATTGAGTGCTGGACTGTGAATGAAAGGGTCACCGGTTTGATTCCCAGTCAGGGCACATGCCTGGGTTGCTGGCCATGTCCCCAGTGGGGGGGCATGTGAGAGGCAAACACACTTTGATGTTTCTCTTCCTCTCTTTCCGTCCCCCTTCCCCTCTCTGTAAAAATAAAGAAATATAATCTTTTTTAAAAAAAAGTTTATCAGGAGTCAATAAAATTGGCCTGCTGGCCAAATGTGGCCTGCCACCGTTTTTTGTAAATAAAGTTTTACTGGAACCCAGCCACACCCTTTTCTTCACATATTGTCCATGGCTGCTACAATGGCAGAATTGAGTAGCTGTGGCTGAGACCATTGGGCCTGCAGACTCTAAAATATTTATTGTCTCACTCTGTATAGAAAGAGACACCTGATCTAGAGTATAGTTACAAATACTATAGCATAACTATGGATGGAAATTAGGTATAAAAATGTACAAAATTTCTTTGAAGAAAAAGAGCAAATCCCCCCACAGTTTTCTGGATAGTAGTCTAAATTTTCTCTTGAACAGAAAATGTAGTAAAATTCCAGTTAATAAAAAGCCCTGATCAATTTCATGCTAGAGAGTTGAAATTTCAATGTGTCATACTATAGACAGGTTAAACTGCATGAATGTGAAGTTAAGAAACAAAAAAATTACAGAAGAGGACATTTATGTTGTTGAGACAGGTAACAATTTAATTTTAATTCTTGTCTCATTCCCTTAAAAAAAGAGAATATTTTCCAGTCTAAGGAAAGGTTGTTTTTCTGTGTGTTTTTTTTTCTTAAATCCCTCCTTTCTGCCCTCAGCTGTGAAACTCCTCTCAGATTGGCAATGTGTTTAGTCCAAGAGGCCACAAGGCCAGTGATCTCTCCACCACCCCCAGTCAGCCTGCTACTTCCAATTAGCTTCAGCTGGGCAACTTCCTATTTAGGTCAACTGCCTTCTGAAATGGGTGTCAGAAGTAGACACTACTGGAATACTGTCATCCACTTGAACTGGATCATGAACTAACATTTCCATTTATATTTGGTGATAGTTTTTTTATTGTAATGCTTGAATATTATTTTGGCAAGTGTTTCATTTCTACTAAATGTATCCCTCCCCTTTCGCTTCTTTGGTTTTGGGCTCTAACTTTTGTTCTGAATGTTTATGAAAATCTGTTTTCTTAAAATGCTTGAACTTTTTATCATGGAAAACAACCATTTATAAAAGTAGACAGGATAACATAATGAACCCCTTTCCTTGCTGTATTGGCTCCAACAATTAAGGATTCCTGGCCAATTTTGTCTTGTCCTCTACTCCCACCTATTTCCTTTTTGCCTAATTTTTTTGAAGCAAGTCCTCAATATAATATTGTTTCATCCATAAATATTCCCATATACATCTCAGAAAGATAAGGACTCTCTTAAAAATATATAATGATCTTTCACCGCCTGGCTTACCACATGATCTCACTTATAAGTGGAACCTAATTAACAAAACAAACAAGCAAGCAAAATACAACCAGAGACAATGAAATAAAGAACAAACTGACAGTAAAAACAGACCAAAAGATAATAATTTGAAGTGGATGGAAACAAACATTAACCACAGATGAAGGTTCTGCTTACTTGTGTGAGTGTATATTTAATTTTCCCTTTCTTTTAAAAACCATGTCTTGAGGTTTTCTATTTATTCACTGCTGCTTTCCTCTCTAATATTTTTGTTTAGTGCCCCAGTATATTCAACAAGGGAAGCTTACAAATTGAAATGTCGGTATCTATAAGAGTTTTGAAGCATTCACCATTTTCCAAAAGACCAGAAAAAAAAAAAAAGCTCTGAATCATTGGTGAATATCTCAGGATAATTTCCAAAAACAAATGTACAATTGGTTTTCTTACTATAATGGATTCCACACCAGAGCTCATCAACATATTATGACTTAGCAACATATTCTCCAAAAAGAAGGAGGAGGATGCACCAATCTTGTCTATATTTATAAAAATCTCTTGCAGGGTGTGGAGTTTCAATCTTTTCACTTTGAGATGTGAAGAGCAAAACAAAAATAAAACCCTAAAACACCTCACTATTATCTGTTTTAAATGACTTTAGCCAGCTTAACACTTTGGAGCTTAATTCTTTGGGTTTGAGTTGATCACTAACACAACGACCATTGAGAATATTAATACAAACCTTAGATAAATAAAGACTTTAAGAGATAAAATTTGCATTCCCATGTTTTGTTCCATTGCTTAGTTTAAATTGAAATGATGTTGGGATTTTTTTCTCCTGAAGGAAAAAAGCCTTTTTTTCCCCGTCCCTGGGCTTCATTGTTATTTCTTCTCTTCTACTGTTGGAGCCTGACAGAGCCAACCCTTACATCAGAGGCATCTGTTTACACTAGGAAATTTTTGGTAAAATAAAACAGGCCCTATAAGGTTGTTGCAAGGAACTCTGGGTTATTCAGTAAGTTTTAAAAAGCTATATTTTGAACATTTGGAGGAAAACAGTTGTGTGAATATGCTCTGTCTGGGAAGGGGAGTGAGCTGAGGAAGGGTTCCATCTGCCAGGGGAAGAGAATGTGAGAGAGAGGAGCTCAGATTCACAGACTATCAGAGGGTTTGGCCACTCTCCAGGCTCTTTGGACTCTTTTAATTTTGGTTAATTAGCAGCATGATTATCCTTCATAATTAGGGACAGGGAGCTATATTTGTAACACAAAATTGTTGTGTTGGGAAACATGGAACAGATAAAGATTTCAACCAATAGTTTTTTATTGATGCAAAAACCTCTAACTCCTGCCATCAAAATCACTGTAGAGCATAGTTCTAGGATCCCCTATTGCACCAGGGAGAACACTCCTCTTCCTATGATCAAAGTCATCTTTCAATATATAGAGGACCCTTTGTGGGGCTGCTTTTGTATGACAGTTGTGTGTGTACAATTTGCAACTGCTTCACTAGTGAGATGCAGTAGAGAAATGTTAGGCCCTATTTCCCTAAATGTAGGATTCTACTGAGCTCTCATGTGATAAAGTCAAAAAAGTCAATGCCAAGTTGTCTTAGGGGGGATATGTTTGCTGTTGTAAACTCCAGGAAGAAAGCCTTTACAGCCACAATTTCCTAATTTATTCAACATATATTTCTTGAGCTCTTTTTATGTGCTAGGAGCTACTCTGGATGCTCAGAACACAGAAATGAATAATACTGACAAGGTAGGAAAACAAGCCCTATATACCTATATGCCCTCAACCCTCACAGGCTACAGGGTCTCATGGCAGGTATATTGTAGATACAAGTATTTGATAATTCCACGTGAAACTCTTCATCCTCACCTTTTTCTCTGAATACTGAGGATTAGAGATTCAACTGACAGAAGAAATAGAGCAAGGTTCCCATAAGAACAGAGTCCAGGAGGCCATGTATATGTGAGCTCCACCTGTGGGGCAAAAGTACCATCCATTTTTTGTCTCCTGCTCTTCAGGTGAATTTTTCAGTCAACCCTTGAAGTTGCTCAAAGATGTGTCTCAACTTTTCCTTTCCTTTCTCTGGTACATTTCCACAATTGGAGATTCTAAAGAGGAAAGCAATGCAGGCAGACAGAGTGCAAAAGATCATGGAGACAAATGTACAAATACAGCCACAAACTTCCAAGTAACTTATTTGGAAGATGTTGTGTATTAGTTATTTAAGGAAAAATGTGCAAACATCCAGTTCAGTAGTTATTTCTTATTAGCTTTGGCTATCATTTTCCATAGATATTTAAACTGACCAAAGCAAGGTTTTGACATAGCTTGTTATTTTGGCAGAGGGTTGGGGTGGGTGGAAGGATCTCTTTGGGGGTTGCATCATGCCACTCGATTGCTTTTATAAACACTGCAGAATGGTTGTATCTCCATTTTTCCTCTCAGTGATTCTATAGTGGAAATATAGTGATTTTATAGTGTGGAATGCCAGTGAAATTTGTGAACCTATGGCCTTAATTTTTTTAAGGAATATTACTAAACAATATTCCTTAAGCCGCTGGTGTGGGTCAGTGGCTGAATTCCAGCCTAAGAACCAACGGGTTGCTGGTTTGATTCCCAGTCAGGGCACAGGCCTGGGTTGTGGGCCAGATCCCCAGTTGGGGGCACGTGAGAGGCAACCACACATTGATGTTTCTCTCCTGCTCTTTCTCCTTCCCCTCCCCTCTGTAAAAATAAATAAATAAAATCTTTAAAAAAGGATTATTACTAAATAGTACATTAATTTAACCCTTAAATCCTCAGCATAATTTTTGCTCAGCTATTTACTTCTCATAATGAATGAGATTTCAGAAATCCAGGCTATGAAATAATCTTAATAACAGTGTTTTCATAATAAGCACCAACCTGAATGATTTCCCAATAGCTATTGAAAGGCAATCAAAACACAACTAAAAATTCCTTTTAAAAAAGCTGCAGAATGTTTGTTGAAATTGGTTGAGGGTCTACCAATAGACCATTAAGTAATCATACTTAGTGGCCTCTTTTATTTTAATTATTGCTTAAATGCAGTATAAACACAAAATGACTTATGAAATCGCCTGATCTGGGCAACCTCAAGAAACTCGAGTAGTCTTTTCAGGAATAACAATGCTATGAGAGTATCTTGTTTTTCCTTAAAACTCAGAATTATTTCATTTTGTGCTATTAACATGTTTGCAATTTGGATGGGAGCCACAATTACTCTTGAGTAACTACATTTATGAGGAAATCTGAGATGTCTTAATGAGGAAATCTGAGATGTCAAATACACAGTTTAGAATTTTTTCTGTTGGTGCCTTTTCCCCTTTCCATGTCGTGCCCCTTTACTCTTGGTGTACCTGCAGGTTTCAACTTGAGAATTATATGTACAGTCTGCATTTTCAGTGAGTTTAAGAACTGTTTTCACTACCCATGGAGGCCAAAAAAGTGTATTTCCTATGTGATAAGTTGTTTCCACTCAATATTGGAAA
>PVIA01006961.1:0-89690 GCA_004024845.1 Tonatia bakeri | reverse complement strand
GAAGTAAGCCAGGCAGTGAAAGACAAATACCATATGATCTCACCTTTAACAGGAACCTAAACAACAAAACAAACAAACAAGTGAAATATAACCAAAGAGACTGAAATACAGGACAGACTGACAGTGACCAGAGGGGAGAGGGGAGGGAATTTCAGGGGAAAAGGGGAAGGGTTTGCAGGAACAAGTATAAAGGAGACATGGACAAAAACTAGGGTGGTGGCAGTGGGAGGGAGGTGGGGAGCAGGGGGGGATGGGCTGGGATGGGAGTAAAAGACAGAAAACTGTACTTGAACAACAATTAAAATAGAATTTAAAAATATAAATAAAATTTTAGGAGAAAAGAATGCTACCATTTGTGGTATAGTTTCCATGGCAGATAAAAGTGAGTTGACAAAAAATAATAATAATTCTGAATATATATATTATTGTTTTCCTTTGGAAGAAGGTGAAGACTGACTTATGGAATATGGTAATCTTCCCATATTAGTATAAGTTATTAAATATATTATGACATTCTTCAAACCCTTTCAAAACGGAAAAATTGGTATTAAGAATGGCTAGATTTAGGAAGATGCAATGAAAGCTATGTTGTTAAGCAGACTGAATGGGTGAAGAGTTCGTCTAATATTCTAATCAATTAAAATTTTTACCAACTTTTTTAGGAGTCTCCTGTGTGGCCAGCACAGCATTCAGGTAAAAAACAGTGGGAGGCCCTGTTTTGAGTTTAGAAAGAGCATCAGCAAATCTGGGTATGTGCAGAAGAGGGCAACTCAGAAGTGACGTGATGGTGAAAATGTATCCTAGGTGTTCAGAAAGACAACTGTTAGAACAAGAATGTCGGAAGACAGAAGACTTAGGAAACGTAAAAATCATCCTTACATATTTGAAGGGCTGTGCCAGTGGTAGGATAATCAACTGCCAAGAGGCTACAGGGGGTTCTGCCTTGGATAGAGCTTCTCAGGGTAACTTTGAAGATTAATCCCAACTCTAAGACTCTGAATCTCTGTGATTCTTACTCTAGCACTTGTGTTACCAATCATTTACAAAATTTAAGAAATAATGCAGCAAACCTAAGGATGGGCACCTGTTTCTTTTAGCAAGAACCTAACAGACTTACAGAAAACAATGCTTTTGTGCATGTGTTGAGGTGGGGGAGAGAGACAAAGACAAAGAGAAGAGAAAGAGCAGATTTTCTGTCTGATTCTCTAGTTAAGTGTACAGTCATCTAGTTCCCAGGCAGGACACCTACTCTGTGCCTGCCTCCCCTGACACTATGCTAGGAACTCTGAGGTTTCAAATCTCATGAATCTGTATATGGAGACAAGACTGACATGCCTAAGGTGATCAGAGAAACCAGCAGACATTCTGGAACTTTTTCCTTCAGTTCTCCCTTTTTATCCTCCCTATCTCTTACTGTCCTTCTTAAAAAATAAACTCACTGTGTATAACTCACTACTGTCATCACAGCCACCTCAATTCAAAAAGGTTCTGGAAAAAAGAGAAAAAAAGAAGAAAACCTCTTGTTTCTTATGGTCTTCTTAGTCAAATATGACCAAAGTAGTGTTTGTTGCTGACATATTAAATATGACATGAGAAATCAGCCTAAATGTAGTCCAAATTGATCTTTAAAATCATCCTTACCTTTAGACCATAAGAGCAGCAGATGGACAAAGGAACAAATTGGAACATGGTCATGTTTTGTACCAATAGTAAAGGCCCTTTCAGATTGCAGTATCTCGTTTGCCATCTGCAACCTGTGGCCTTCTATTTCTGCTGAGGCACTAAATGAAGATTCCTAGTTTGTGGTTTCTAAGTTGAAACAAAAACACTCAGCAGGTTGTTATTTTGGGAATTTTTTTTAACATGCAATAGTAAGCACACTAGCCTACCTGCCTTCCTGAAGAATTCAGCAACCTGAAACCCACAGTACCTGTAGGAGAATAGACTTTAGATGTTTAAGTTCTGATCTCATACAAAATGAAAGGTCTAAGATTTGATGGACAGGCTAGCTCCCATTATCTGTGAGTAGATTGGCCCCTCCGGGGCCTCACCTTAGTGTCAGAATCAGCCCTCCATGTATTCTTTTCAATCAGATACTGAGGACGCAAGAGCTATAAGACACACTCCCTGTCCTCATGTGGTTAAAGTCCTGGTCTGTGGACATAGGCTATTGAAAACTTTAAGTTTGTACAGTCCTTTTTTAAAAAAAGACAATTTTAGTGCACATATTAAATGAACATGTATTTTTGTAATCTAACATCTGTTAACCACTTATGTTACTCCCTTGTCATATCTCACCAGTCTGAGACAGGCACCTTTTTTTAAAGATTTTATTTATTTATTTATTTATTTAGAGGGAAGGAGAAAAAGGGGGAGGGAAACATCAATGTGTGGTTGCCCCTCACATGTCCCCATCTAGGGACCTGGCTCTCAACCCAGGCACGTGCCCTGACTGGGAGTCAAACTGGCAACCCTTTGATTCGCAGGCTGGCGCTCAATGCACTGAGCTACACTAGCCAGGGTGACAGGCACTTTTATGGTCCCCATTTTTCAGAGGAGGAAACTGTGGTGTAACGAGGTTGGGAGACTATCCAGTCTCTTACAGAGCAATTGTTGGGCACAGTTGGAAAGAGAACCTAGACTTGCAGATCCAGAGCTGGCTTAGAGGGAGGCTGTGAGAGTTGGACTTTTATGGCCAACCCTTGGGAGCCTAAATGAGCATGGAACTTGACCTAGCATTTGCACTTCTAAGATTTATCCTAAGGAAATATTCAGGCAAATGTTCTAAGAGATTTGTTAAAGCTTTGTGTACAATCTTTTAGTATCAGGGCAAATGTCACATCCTCAAAGAGGCTGTTTTGTTTCCCTGTCTCAAAGAGCTGCCCTACACCCATCCACCCGCCACTCTATCCCATTACTAAATTCTGTTCTCTTACTAGTCTTTTCATAGCCTGCAGCTGTTTATTGGTTTGCTTACTTACTAGCTATTTTCCTAACTTCAATATAAGTTCCATGTAGGCAGGGAGATGTATCTGGCACATAAACAGTATTCAGTAAGTATCTGTTGAATAAAATGATGTATTAATAACCAAAAGTTGGAGATTGATTAAATCATAGGATATCCAAATAATGGAATACTGTGCAGTCATTATAAATGACTATGTAGACTTCCATTCAAGATGGAGACATATGTAAACATGCCTTACCTCTCTGCACAACTAACAAAAAAAATAATAATAGCTGTACTATACAAGTATCACCCAGAATTATCAGAAAATGCAGTTGTGTGGAATTCCAACAACCAAGGACTTAAAAAAAGCCACATTTACCCAAGTGGGCAGGAGAGGCAGAGGTGCAGAGAGGCAAAGAGATAGGAACGGACTGTCCCTCATTCATTTGTGGTGGGCAAAAAGTGGGAGGATTCCAGCTGTAGTCAAGACCATGCATACCAGAGTCCCAGTGCTAGGAAGATATGTCTGCATAACTTCAGGCTGTAAAAACCAGTGGGGATTGGGGTGATGGAAGAAACTGTGTCCTTTTAAAGGGCCAGCAATGGACTTAGGAATCACACACACCCATCTTCTCTGGGATTCAGCACCAGGACAACAGCTGGAAGGGCACCAGTGGCATATGGAGAGAAACTGAAAAGTTAGTGGGGAGACAGCTTCCTCCCAGGCAAACCTCCGGAGGCCAGGCAGTGGCATTTTCCTCTCTGCAAGCCCTCCCACACAAAGAGCAACAGAGCAGTGACACGAGTTGCTCTGCCCTGGCAATTACCTAAGGGTCTGCCCCCTATAAAATAGGTGTGGTAAGACAGGGACTCAAAGCAGTTCTACTTAATACACAGAAACAAACACAGGGTGGCTGCCAAACTGAGGAGACAAATATGGCCCAGTTGAAAGAAATGAACAAAACTCCAGATGAAGAACTAAACAAAATGGAGATAAGCAATCTATCAGATGTGGAGTTCAAAACTCTGGTTATCAGATGCTCCAGGAAATCACTGGGGACTTCAACACCGTAAAAAAGACTCAGGCAGAAATGAAGGTTGCATTAAGTGAAATAAAGAAAAATCTACAGGGAACCAAGAGTGAAGAAGATGAAGCTGAGAATCAAATCAATGATTTGGAACACAAGGAAGGAAAAAGCATTCAATCAAAATAGCAAAAAGAAAAAAGAACTAAAAAAAAAAATGAGGATAGGCTTAGGAACCTCTGGCACATCAATAAGGGTACCAACACTTCCAAATCATAGGGGTACCAGAAGGAGAAGGTGAAGAGCAAGAAATTGAAAACTTATTTGGAAAAATAATGAAATAAAGCTTCCCTAATTTGATAAAGGAATTAGACATACAAACACAGAAAGCAAAGAGTGCAAAAAAAGTTGGACCCAAAGAGGACCACAACAAAACACATCATAATTAAAATGCCAAAGTTTAAAGGTAAAGAGAGAATCTTAAAAGCAGCAAGAGAAAAGGAGACAGTTACCTACAAAGGAGTTCCCATAAGACTATCAGCTGATTTCTCAAAAGAAACTTTGCAGGCTAGAATGGAATGACAAGAAGTATTCAAAATAATGAAAAGCATTGACCTACAATCTGGATTACTCTGTCCAGCAAAGTTATCATTTAGAATTGAAGGGCAGATAAAGTGCTTCCAAGACAAGGTAAAGCTGAAGGAGTTCATCATCACCAAGCCATTATTATATGAAATGTTAAAGAGATATATTTAAGAAAAAGAAAATCAAAACAATGAACATTAAAATGGCAATAAATTCCCAACTATTAACAATTGAATGTAAACAAGAAGCTGAGAAAACAAGCAGAACAGAAACAGAATCATAGATATGGAGATCATTTGGAAGGTTATCAGTTGGGAGGGGGAAGGGAGAGAATGGGGGCAAAGGTACAGGGATTAAGAAATACAAATTGGTAGGTACAGAATAGACAGGGGGGTAAGAACAGTATAGGAAATGGAGAAGCCAAAGAACTTGTATGCACAAGCCATGGACATGAACTAAGAGGCAGGATTGCCAGAGGAAATGGAGGGTACCAGGTGGAAGAGGACAAAGAGGGGGAAATAGGACAACTGTAATAGCATAATCAATAAAATATATTTTTAAAAAGTTATAATAGAACTGTGTATACATGTACATCATCATTATCAAGTAATTTTGAATGTGTGAGCATATATATTTCATTCCAAAGCCATATTACTCTGCATTGGGATGCCACTGGTACACCATTGGTCCTCTCCATTACCTAATTTTACATCACTATGCATTAAATTGCCCATGGCAATGGTCTGAACAGAAAGGCTGGCAATTCCAACAGTTGTGTTTGCTAAGCTTGTCCTAAAATCATCTTCCGTGTGACTTCAGCCACTCTCACTGTGGGGTAACCTGTCCTTTTCTCAAGGCTTACTGAGCTTGTCAATGTGGCAAACATGCTGTTCTTTTCTCTGGGGTCTGGGTTGTGCTAACCTCAAAGCTTGACTTCTTCCCTGAAAGTCTTTCCTAAGCAGCATGCCAAGGGCTCACACCTGGAACCTCAGTGTTCAAAGTCACTATCAACCAAGGCTTCATGCATGATTAAGGCATTAATTATGTTATATCAAAGTCTGGTTTCAATGAGCTTTAAAATATCCTTATACAGTTGACCCTCCAACAACACACAGATTTGAACTGTGCAGGTCCACTTTTATGTGGATTTTTTTTTCAATGTATACTGTATATGTATTTTCTGTTATGATTTTCTTTTTTATAACTTACTTTATTATAAGAGTACATATACAAAGTATGTGTTAATCAAGTGTTTAGGTTATCTGTAAGACTTCCAGTTAACAGTAGGCTATTGGTAAAGATGTTTTTAAGATTTTATTTATTTTTTAGAGATAAAGGGAGGGAGGGAGAAAAAGGAAAGAAACATTGCTGTGTGAAAGAAACATTGATCAGTTGCCTCTTGCATGCCCCCAAGCAGGGACCTGTCCCACAGTTGAGGCATGTACCCTGACTGGAAATCAAATGAGCAACCTTTCTTTTTTTTTTTTTTAAGATTTTATTTATTTATTTTTAGAGAGGGGAAGGGAGGGAGAGAGAGAGAGAGTAACATCAACATGTGGTTGCCTCTCACGTGGCCCCCACTGGGGACCTGGCCTGCAACCCAGGCATGTGCCCTGACTGGGAATCAAACTTGTGATGCTTTGGTTCGCAGCCCACGCTCAATCCACTAAGCTACGCTAGCCAGGGCAAATGAGCAACCTTTCTGTTCACAGACCAGCCCTCAACCCACTGAGCCACACCAGCCAGGGCCATTAGTAAAGTTTTTGAGGAGTCAAAAGTTACACTTGGTCCTGGTTGGTATAGCTCAGTGGGTTGAGTGTGGGCTGCAAACCAAGGGGTCACCAGTTCGATTCCCAGTCAGGGCACATGCCTGGGTTGCGGGTCAGGTCCCTGGTACAGGGTGCATGAGAGGCAACCACACATTGATAATCCTCTGCCTTTCATTCTCCTCATCACCTCTCTCTAAAAATGAATAAAATAAAATCTTAAAAAAATGTTATACTTGAATTTTTAACTTCATGGGAATCAGCAGACTTAACCCCATGCTGTTCAAGGGTCAAGTGTAATTCCATTTTTTGTATATCTTTATAGATAGATGATAGATAGATAGATAGATAGATAGATAGATAGATAGATAGATCTTTCATTCTCATTGCCTACCTGCCATTAGAGCAAAATAGCATTGTGATATGATGGGACATTTTAACAGGGTTCTGATACCATTAAGAAGAACTTTAATCTTCCTGAAATGAAGTGGGTATTGCCAGGTGGGGTGATTTTCCCATTTCCTATATGTCCAGAGGCCTTTACTGGCAGAACTTCTACCCATGAGACTTTCATCTTCATCTCACACGAAGGATACAATTTGGTTCTGACACATGGATTATTGAAGCCGCTGAGCGTCCACACAATCTGTTCTGCTAAATCACACCTGGTGTCTGCACAGAGAAGGCTCTGGCAAGCATCTTCACCACTGGGACTGAGGCCTCTGACTCTGACGCCAAAACATGGCAGTGTTGCAGAGAGCCTTGGCTCACTGGCACAGTAAATTAACCTGCTTGTTCTCATGTTAAATGTTTTATGAAAATTTACTGGGCGCAAAAAGAGGGAAGAAAACCCAAGTGGTTCTGCAGTGAGCCTACCTGGCACCAGTGAAGGAATGAAGCTGCCGAGAAAGTCAACCTGAAGAGCTGGCAAGAGGAAAAGGTGTAGAACGAAATGAAAATCAAGTGTGCTGCCAGCCATTGCATTGTTTTATTAGCATTTTTTCGAGGGAGACATTTAATTATAGAAGATCTAAGGTTGTTGAGCTAGGTAAGATGACACTGGGCTATGCCACTTTCTCCAAGGTACCCATTTTCAGAGGAATTGGAGCGTGCCCCAGTAGATTGCAAGGAGAAGGCTCCTCCTACATGGGTTGGCCCTTGAGAAAAGCCCTTCACTGTAACCAAACCATAGTTAAAGAACAGACTCTGCCCCTTTTTAAAAAAAATAAAATAAAATACTCTGATGATAATCATCATCACCCTCCATTCTTCAGTTTTCCATATTGTATTTTTCTTTTCTTTGTTGATTTTAGAATAAGATGAAATAAGTGAAGAATAGGATGCAAAAGTTCTACTTTTTAAATTACCTGTAAATTTGCCGCCTAAAATAAAAGGTTTTTTTAGATTACCACTTTCTTTGGGAAATAATTAGAAAGCAAGACAAACAACAAAGCATGAAAAACATATGAATAACTCTTATAAAATGAGGGTGTGAGTATATATTTGAGCAACAGAAATTAAAATATGCAAAGGTAGCCCTGGCTGGCGTAGCTCAGTGGATTGAGCACAGGCTGCGAACCAGGCATCGCAGGTTCGATTCCCAGTCAGGGCACATGCCTAGGTTGCAGGCCATGTCCCCCAGCAACCGCACACTGATGTTTCTCTCTCTCTCTCTCCCTCTCCCTTCCCTCTCTAAAAATAAATAAATAAAATCTAAAAAAAAATATGCAAAGGTAGAACCAACTCGGTATATTTTGTAGGGAGTTCTAAAATTCCTTTTAGTTCTAAAGCCTCACCTACCTTCACAGTAGTTTGTGAGCATAATGATCCAGTTTAGTGTACTGCAAGAAATCTTTCTTTATGGTCTATTTCTGCCATTGCAGAGCTCACTCAGTCACCTGATTTCTCCATTCAGGGCTGCCAGGAAGACTCATTAACACTAAGGGATCTAAAGAGCTCTATATGGGATGCTGCTCTGCCACCAGGTAAAGCTTCCTGCCCAGAATGAGAAGACAAGGCATAGACCCTGCAGCTAGCAAAAACTCCCATGGCTGTTTGTTTAACTGCAAAACTGTTTGTGCCTTATCACTAGACATTTATACTTCTCTTTGTAAGGTTTTATAACCTCCTGTTTATGGAGACAAGATTCTTTGTGTCAGCACCTTAGAGAAGTGTTGGTGAAGCAATTGGCACACATACAGGAATCCCTCAGCAGCACCGTTGGCACAGATCCCTCAAAACCTACCTGCATGCAGCCTCGGAGAGAAGCAGCCCAACTTGCTTCCAAAATTTGGTGATGGGCAAGGAAACAAATGTTTTCCTCCATTGAAGTAAAGAAATTTTGGCTTAATTTTTTAAAAACCAACCAGATCTCGATATTTACATTAAGTGACAAACTTGGATCATTTCTAGCAATGCATCTCAAGCCAGGTTGAGAACTAAAGGAAGTCATCAGCCAAAACATGTTGTTAAGCATCATAGTAACTACTTAGGCCAGGACAGGTAACATGGCTGTGATCTGATGTGTATCTGGAGCCGTGGCAAGGCTGCCTCATTAAATCATGAACTGATTGCTCTTGATTTATCGTTTAAAAAGAATGAAAGGCCAGCGGACCTGCCCTGCATAGGTAATCCGTGACACCTGTGGCAAATGGCAGTGTTTTCATCCTTATAATGAAGAAAAGTCGTTTCAGAGCCCTTTGATGACACTGTTCCCTTTCACTTGTTTATTTTTATTCTCCCACGCAGACTGCAACCCAGCAGGGGGCTTTTGAACCAAAACAGTTAATTATTTTCTCTAACCTAGAGAAGCTGCAAAACACAAATATAGCTAGTTGCACCTGAGGGGCAGCTTTGCTTGGGGCTGTGCTTTGCACCAGGGAGCACAGAGGAGACCTATTAGAAGGCCCCTGGGAGGGAGGTGGGCTAGCATCCCCACTCCATGTGTACTCATGTTTCTTTTTCATTGCACTGCACTGTGAATCCCCTGGTTCAGAGTCCCCTGTACCAACACCCATTCCAAAGACAAACTGGAGTAGCTTTGAGACTAGAGGCCCTCTCCTGATAAAAGCACACGCTTTACACTCCAGGGATGTCCATGGGCAAGGCATTCTCAAGCATGGAACTTCTACCCTTAGTGCCCAAGGGCTGTGGGGGACAGACCTTCCCCCAATCCAGACCAGTACACTTTCCAATAAAGATAGTGGGCATTCTTGGCTTGCCACTCCTATTGCCCTCTCTTTTCCCAGTGGAACAGGGCCTCAGCCGTTTGTTCCTAAATCATGGGCTTACCCCTATCTGCTTTGGAATCCCCTGTCTTTCTGTCCATCTCCCGGCACCAAGCACCTTCCTTAGCTAACCTCATTTGTCCTGACCATCTGCCATTTTATTCACTCACTCTTCCTGTCTTGCTCTTTCTCCACTTCTAGATCTCTGCTTGGTGCTATCACCTCCTCTGCACCTATTGAAAGCCTCAACTCCCCTTCCCCCATCTCAGCCTGAAGTGCTCCCTCCTGCCTCTAAATCCTGGGGTCCTATTATTTATTCCACTGACTAGAACTGTTATTTCACTTCCTATTCTATGGGCCCTTTATCACCACAACTAGATGATACATTCCTCTATTGATTTATATAACAATATAAAGTGATCTTGCTATCTTTCCCTACCCACCACCCCCCACTCATCCCCAGCACCCTGCATAGTGGATAGCATTTGATTGATCCCTGTCCTACTAGTTAAAAAAAAAATGTTAAATGCACCAGGTCAGGGACATCAGGCAGAATCTGGAGAGGATGTTCAGGAAACTTTCTTTCCAGAATCACAATCTTTTTAAAACATTTTATTTATTTATTTTTAGATACGGGAAGCGAGGGAGAGAAACATCAATGTGTGGTTGCCTCTTGTGCACCTAGCCTGCAACCCAAGCATGTGCACTGACTGGGAATTGAACTGGCAACTCTTTGATTCGCAGGCCAGTACTCAATCCACTGAGCCACACCAGCCAGGCCAGAATCACAATCTTAAAGAAAAAAACAAATCCTGTCAGTTATCTAAATGTCTCCAAATATCTGAATGTTTGGCCTTAAGTATGTAAAACACCTAATGAGTAATGGTGTTCAGTGTTCCTATGGATCCTACTCATCATATGGCCATTCTAATGGTCCCTCCAGAGTCAGCATGCCAAAGCTCCCATTCCTTCATTCACAGATTGTCCCACCTGGGTCAAATCTCATGCTCCTTGTGCCTCTGCAACCCTGCTAGAAAACAAAAATTATAGTATTGCCTCACTGATGCTGTGAGAACAAACAATGAGTGAGAACAAAGAAAATAATAAGATTGGGAAGAGCCATGCACTTGCAGATTCCAAATGTCCACAGATAAATCAGCATCACAGTGGTTATTAAAAAGCATTGAAAAAGTCAACACCTGCCTTTAGTAGGTAAATACTTTATCTTTTTAAAAAGTTGTGTACAAAGTGTACCTCAAAGCCACACTACTACATCATAAAGTCAACAACAAATATAAAAAGTACAGGCAGCTGTGCCTGTGAGGGACATGTTCTCAGCACTAGCACATTTCCCTGTGAATTTGGATCTGAGGTCCCTAAGGGGCCATGGCAAAGTTCTCAAAAAAACACAAGGCCTGACACATGCAATTGAGGAAAATCCATCAGCAGCAGGTAGGGAAAGGGCAAAATAAAAGATATGGAGAGTGAGGAAAGGAGGTGGATAGGGCTATGGCAGCAAGAAATCCAAACATCAACCACTCATCAGTTGTGAGCTAGGGCAAAGCAGTGTGAAGAGGCTGATGGAAGTAAGCCCCTTCCTCCCCTTGAGTTTCCTGTCTGCAGGGAATTTTCATTGTTTTGTTGAATTATAAAGACCAAAAACACAAAATGAAAATATCATAAGCCTCCCCATCTCACACCTTATTCAGAATTGTGTGTGTGTGTGTGTGTGTGTGTGTGTGTGTGTGTGTATGAAGAGAGAGAGAATATACAAGGGCCTAAATGTAAACACTTAAAACATAGCTGTAAATTTTCTTTGTCAAAATATTTTATTCATTATGCTATTTTAGTTGTTACATTTGTTTTTCTCCCCTTTACCCCACTCCACCCTGAACCACCACCCTCCTGCACTCTGCCCTCCTTAGTTCATGTCCATGGATCATACATATTAAGGTCTTTTGCTTCTCCATTTCCTGTACTATTCTTCACCTCCCCCTGTCTATTTTGTACCTACCCTTTATGCTTCTTATTCTCTGTACTTGTTCCCCCCATTCTCCTTCTCCCTCTCCCCACTGATAACCCTCCATGTGATCTCCATTTCTGTGCTTCTGATCCTGTTCTAGCTATTTGATTATTTTTGTTTTTGTTTTTTAAGTTCAATTGTTGATAGTTGTGAGTTTGTTGTCATTTTACTATTCATAGTTTTGATCTTCTTTTTCTTAGATTAGTCCCTTTAACATTTCATATAATAAGGGCTTGGTGGTGATGAACTCTTTGAACTTGACCTTATCTGGGAAGCACTTTATCTGCCCTTCCACATTAAATGATAGTTTTGCTGGATAGAGTAATCTTGGATGTAGATTCTTGCCTTTCATGATTTGGAATACTCCTTTCCAGCCCCTTCTTGGGTGCAAAGTTTCTTTTGAGAAATCAGCTGATAGTCTATGGGAACTCCTTTGTAGGTAACTGTCTCCTTTTCTCTTGCTGCTTTTAAGATTCTCTCCTTGCCTTTAATCTTGGATAGATTAATTAAAATGTGTCTTCGTGTTTTTCTTCTTGGATCCAATTTCTTTGGGACTTTCTGAGCATCCTGGACTTTCTGAGCATCCTGGACTTTCATGACTAGTTCCTTTGTAAGACTGGAAAAGTTTTTCTTCATTATTTGTTCAAATAAGTTTCCCATTTCTTGCTCTTCCTCTTCTCCTTCAGCACACCTGTGATTTGGATGTTGGAACATTTAAAGTTGTCCCAGAGTTTCCTAAGCCTGTCTTCATTTTTTTCAATTCTTGTTTCTTCATTCTGTCCTGGTTGGATGTTTATTTCTTCCTTTTGTTCCAAATCATTGATTTGAGTCCCAGTTTCCTGCCCTTCACTGTTAGTTCCTTGTGTGTTTTGCTTTATTTCACTTTGGGTAGCCTTCATTTGTTTTTTCATTTTGCAACCAAGCTCAATCAGTTCTGTGGGCATCCTGGTTACCAGTGTTTTGAATCTGCATCAGATAGGTTGTCTATCTCCTCATCGCTTAGCTCTTTCTCTGGAGTTTTGATCTATTCTTTCATTTGGACCACATTTCTTTGTCTCCATGCACCTGCTATATTGTAAAGAGCAGAACCTTAAGTATTCACCAGGGCCAGGAAACCCACTTAACTGTGTTGTGGTGCTGTATGTGGGGAAGGGGTAAGAGAAAGAACAAAAGCCCTTGCTAGGCTCTTGCCCAGCTCTCTGTCACTTCCCTCACTTCCCACAAGTGGATCATGCCCTTTCACATGCTAATTCCCAGGTATGTGGGTTTTTGTACATTCTAGCACCCTGTGGGCCTCTCCAGTGGACTCTCCTTTGAGACTGGGAGTTCTCCCACCACCACAGTCCCCACAGATTTTTACAGCCAGAGGTTTTGGGGCTTTATTTCCTAGCACTAGAACCCTGGGTTTTGTGGGTTTGTCTCACTTCCCATTTGTTCCTCGTGGCTTATCCGCACACAAATTTGGGAGATCCTGTCCACCAGCCACTGTCTCATCTGACCCACTCTGCCAAGCCTTGCTGTGTGTATTCTCCACCCCAGCTTCCCATCTCCACCCCTCCTACCAGTCTGAATGAATGTTTCTTCTTTAACTCCTTGGTCATCAGACTTTCGTACAGTTTGATTTTCTGGTAGTTCTGGTTGTTTTTGTTGTTGTTGTTGTTTTTAAATTAGTTGTTGTGCAAGGAAGCAAAGCAAATCATTTCTACCTATGCCTCCATCTTGAATTTAATTGCTGTAAATTTTCATGAGCTTGGATTAGGCAATAGTCTCAAAAAGTGGTAGCAAAAGAAAAATAGATAAATTAGACTTCAGCAAAATTATAAAATTTTTGCTTTATAGGACACCTTAAAGAAAGTGAAATGACAACTTACAGAATGAAAGAAAATATTTGGGAATCATATATCTAAAGTCCATAATGTATAAAAGACACTCATAACTCAACAACAAAAAGACAAACAACCCAATTTTTTAAAATGAGCAAAAGACTAGAATAGGCATTTCTCTAAAAGTGTACTCATGGCCAATAAGCATACGAAAAGATGCTCAGGATCATTAGTCATTAGAGAAGTACAAATAAAACCACAGTAAGATACCAGATCACACTCACTAGGATGGCTATATTTAAAAAAAAAGCAAATAAATAGAATAGAAAATAACAGGTGTTGTTAAAGATGTGGAGCAATTGAAACTCGGTATATTGCTGATTGGAATGTAAAATGATACAACAAAATTGTGGAAAATAATCTGTTAGTTCCTCAAAATGTTAAAAACAGAATTGCTATATGGCCCACCAATTCTACTACTAGATATATGCCCAAAATAATTGAAAACAGAGATTCCAAAAGCCACTGTATGCCAGTATATTAGCATTATTCACAATATTCAAAAAGGTAGAAACAACCCAAATGTACATTAACAGATGAATGGACTTACAAAGTGTAATACACACACACACACACACAGAGTGGAATATTTTCAGCCATAAAAAAGAGTAAGATTCAGACACATGCCACAACATGAATGGACCTTAAGATATTATGATGCTAAGTGAAATAAACTAGATGCAAAAGGACAAATATTATATGGTTTCACGTATATGAAACTACTAGAATAGACAAATGCACAAATACAGGAAGCAGATTAGAAGTTACCAGGGCTAAGGGGAAGGAGGGACTGAGGAATTAGTGCAAAATGGTTACAGAGTTTGGGTTTGGAGTGATGAAAAACTTTTGGAATTAGTGGTGATGGTTTCACAACACTGTGAATGTAATTAAGACCACTGAAAAGTACACTTAAAATAGTTACAATGGAAAATTTTATATGTATTTTATCACAACTTTTCTTAATCAGCAAAGGATTTGCATAGACATTTTTCCAAAGAAGATAGAAAAAATGGCCAATAAGCACATGAAAAGATACTTAACATCATTAGTCAACAGGGACTGTAAGTCAAAACCATAATGAGCACAGTGAGAAACACTTTACACCCTCTAGGATGGCTGTAATCAAAAGGATCATAACAAGTGATGGTGAGGATGTAGAGCATTGGACCCTGCTTACACTGCTTGTGGGAATGTAAAATAACACAGCCACTTCTGTAACAGTTAACAGTTCCTCAAAAAATTAAACAGAGTTACTATGTGACCCAGCATTTCTAATTTCCCCTAGGTATGTGTCCAAGAGAAATGGAAACAGATTCCACACAAACACTTGTACATACATGTTCATAGGAGCATGTTTCCTGATAGCCAAAAATGGAAACAAACCATACATCCACTAACTACTAACAGATAAACAAAAGTAGTATATCTATACAATGAAATATTATTTGGCAATAAAAAAGGGGAGAAAATACTGATACATGCTACAACATGATAACCTTGAAATACTGTGCTAAGTAAAAGAACCAGTCACAAAAAAACTATATATTGCATGATTCTGTCTATGAAAGGTCCATGTCTATGAAATGTCCAAAGGGAATCTATAGAAAAACATAGCAGATTAGTCATTGCCCAGAGTAGAGAGAAATGGGAGTGTCTCATACAGAGTATAGGGTTTCTCTTTGGGATGATAAAAATATCCTAAAGTTGGTTGTGACGATGGTTGCTCAACTCTGTAAATACACTAAGAGCAATTGAATTTTATACTTTAAGTGGGTATATTATATGTCATTTGAATTTTAAACCTGTTAGCAAAAAAAATCACGTCTAAAAATAATCTTCCACAAAATTATTGCACATAAATAACAAGTAAAATGAAGTTCAGATCATTAACCAGTGTTTAACATTTTATTGTGGAAATATTCAAATGTATGCAAATGTAAAGCAAATAGTGTAAAGGGCCCCTATGTACTACTCATCAACTGGCTTCAGAAATTAACAACATTTTAGATGTGTTTTCCATTGTTCTAGCAAATTTTATACAAAATTTTCAACATCAGAAAAGTTGAAAGATTATACAGGCAATTTCCATGTAACTACCTCCTATATTCTCTCATTAATGTTTTATTCTTCCTGCTTTAATCTCTATCTATCCATCCATCCTTCTACCCATCCATCAATTCATTTACTTTTAAAAAATTACACTTGGCATTCAATGTTATTTTGTATTTGTTTTGGTTGTATTCATTTGTTTTTAAAATTTATTTCAAAGTGAGTTGCAGAGAGCAGCAGTACCCTTCCCTTTAAATACACTGTGTCCATGTCATTGACTAGAGTTCAATATTTGTTCACCATTCTTTGTCCTTTTGAGGTAAAATTTATATACAATGAAATGCACAAATCTGAAGTGTACATTTTGTGAATTTTGACAAAAGTCTAGGACTGCCTGACAAATTTAAGCCACTGTTTTAATGTCTTTTTTGTAAGATTTTGTTTCTCTATTTTTAGAGAGAGGGAAATGGAGGAAGAAAAAGAGGGAGAGAAAACACTGGTTTATGAGAGAAACATTGATCATTTGCCTCTTGCACACACCCCAACTGCACCCCAACTGGGGACTGGGCCTGCAGCTCAGGCATGTGCCCTGACCAGGAATCAAACTAGTGACCTTTCACCATGCAAGATGATGCTCAACCCACTGAGCCACACTGGTCAGGGACATTGTTTTAATGTCTTTTAAAGATATTTTAATTGCACAGAGACCTTCAAAAGGAATTATTTTAATACATATTATAAACTTAGTATATTAATAGATTTATATTTTGTAGAGATTTTTCTATTTCCATTAACTCTCTCAGGGACAGAAAGGCCAATTACATATTATGAGTCACCCATCCATATACATCCTTAGGCTTAGTTTTTTTTTAACGGATGTTGATTGAAACATTTTACCATAAACCTATTATTAATGTATCCTTCATAATTAATACACCAGAAACTTCACTCTAACAAGACCTATGTTTTCAGAGTAAACATGCAATATTCTCTGAAATGTAATAATTTGTGGGATGAATCAATAAGTGAATTTTTTACCTATTTTAATTGTGATAAAATACATATAACAAAAGGTACTACCTTTTAAGTACATTGTTCAATGGTTATTAAATACGCCCGCATGGCTATGTAACCATCATCACTGTCAATCTCTATAGCCCTTTTCATCTTGTAAAACTGAAACTCTGTACCCATTAAACAGTAACTCCCATTCTGCCCCTCCCTCAGCCCCTGCAACCACCATTCTACTTTGTCTTTATGATTTTGACTAAGTAACTCACAGAAGTGGAACCCTCTAGTATTTGTTTTTCTGTGACTGGCTTATTTCGCTTAGAATAATGCCCTCACTGTTTACCCATGTTGTAGCATGTGTGAGAATTTCCTTCCTTCTTAATGCTGAATAATATTCCTATTTTATGTATAAAACACGTTTTGTTTATCCATCCTTCTATCAATGGCTACTTGAGTTACTTCCACATTTTAGCCATTGTCAACAATGCTGCTACAGACGTGTGTACAAATAATCTCTCTGAGACCCTGTCTTCAATTCTTTTGAGTATATACCCAAGAAATGAAATTGCTGGATGATATGGCAATTCTATTTTTAATTTTTTGAGGAACCACCCCCCTATTTTCTGTAGTGGTTGTAACATTTTACATTCTCACCAGTAGTGAGTGCTCAAGTTCTAATTTCTCCACATCCTCACAAACACTTGTTATTTTCTGCTTTGCTTTTTTTTTAACAGTAGCCATCCTAATGGATGTAGTGGCATCTCATTGTAGTTTTGATTTGCACCTTCCTAGTGATCAATGATACTGAGCATCTTTTCATATATATATTGGCTATTTGTATATCTATCTTCTTTGAAGGAATTCTATTCAAGTCCTTTTCCCATTTTAAAATTATTTTTGTTTGTTGTTGACTTTTAGGGGTTATATATATGTATTGGATGTTAATTACTTATCAGGTATATGATTTGCAAATATTTTCTCCTGTTTGTGGGCTTTTTAAATTTTAAACATTTTTTCAATTTTCATGAAGTCCAATTAGTTTATTTTTTTCTTATGTTTCCTGTGCCTTCGGTGTTACTAATGAATGAAATTTTAAACCAGTTAACTCGTGGCATGTTCAGTAGTGTGGTAGATTTTGTTTTAAAAAACAGGCAAACCAAGATTTGTTTTTCATGTGAAAAATTCATGGGATATAAAAAACTCAACACTATCATCTTGCCTGAGGAAACACTACCAGGTTATAATAAGTAATGAGGATTTATTTGCCTTTTTTTCCAATGCAGTCACTACAAATCTCTGTGATTATAATAAATTTCATATATTTATAATAAAAATACAAAACTATAATTTACTAGTGATGACGTTTTATGTCACAAACACCTCTGTTTTTTAATATGAACATATAAAAAGGCACATGAAAAAGGAGACCTCAGAATTTATTTTAAACCAAACATTCTCAAATTTTTCAAGAAGTAATTTCACATTGGTGCTGATATCTAGGTCTTCTTCCCCAAATTTATTTCACGCCATGCCTATGACATCATTTTAGGAATTAAGTAAAATGGAAATGAGATGAGAGACAAATTCAGAAAAGATAGAATTCACTAGTGCTTTCAGATGTGAGGCGTAGCAATTTGCCTTTTGCAGGATGAAAATATTAATTACACATTTTTAAAAATCACAAATGTTATGCATCTCCCTGGAGTCTAGAAAGTCTTTTGTATTTCTTAATTACCAAACCTCAGTTCTGCTGCACAGCTTTCTTTCTCATTGCTCCTGTTGCATCCAGGGTCATCTTTGCAATTTCCTCCGAAAAACGACTATACATTAACATACAAGGTTTCAATGCTGTGTGGGGGGGGGGGGGGGGGGGGGGGAGGAAGAAGGAAAAGGTGTTAATTCAGATGTTATGAAACTGTGATAATGCTGTTATTTAAGACACTTATTTAGGTCTGTTTATACTTCGTAGTTTTATAAATAAGCCCAAGGGGCTCCTCCTGGTTGTCACAATCCTCCTTGAATCCCATATCCTGTCTGTCTCTTCCTATACGACAGTAGAATTGATGCTGCTTTAATCCGGGGAAGTTTGGAACTAATGAACTGACTGCTGAGTTGCCGCCACGGAGCTTGGTCCCAAACTATACTGTACTTCACACTCGATTTATTCTCCAGATGGCGAGACTGTGCCACCCTGCCGCGAGGGACCACCTCTTCCACTGGAGTGTAAAAGTGGACGGATGTTGTTTTCTTTGCAGATTTGATCATTCTGAGCTAGGAACTTGTGAGGATGATTAGTTATTAGCCTTAATGGGTGCCAATTGAACCAACTGCATGCATATTTTCTTCTTTAATTTTGGAGTCTGCAGGTCTTGGTGATGGTTGATTTATCCGCTCTCTTACGTCACTGGAGCGTGTCTCTTTCCCAGGTGATCAGAACCCAGTCTCTGTTCCTGGCCCAGAGTCATATAATACGGTGCCTTATGTATAAGGAAGGACAAGTTTATTAGCCACTGGTCCAATGCACTGAGCAGCCCATGGTACAAAGTGTCATTAGAATGCCAGAACTTTGGTACCACCGCCTTTTAGTACAGAGCCTGTGAAGACTCTGATCAGTGCTGACTTTCTCTGTGATATCTGCAGAGCCCACCTCTGGAATCGAACACGCTACAGAGCACACAATGGTGATTAGTCTCTGCAAAGACCAAATGTAATTGTTGGTAAAGGCCTTCATTCCATTATTCTGATTTTTCCAGGTTGTCAGATCTTAGGGGGACAAGTTCATCCTACATGAGAAATAATTTACCAAAGCCATCTTGTAATGTTAGCACATTTGGAATGCTATTCCTTCTAAACTTCATTTTGAACAACTTGTTTTGCTACCAGAATATGACACCCCACCCCCACACCAAAAAAAAAAAAAAAGGCCTGTTTTGAGTGGTCTCTTTTTGCTTTCATTTTCATTTCCTTCTTTCTCCAGGGAGTGCTCAGCAACCAATAATCTCAGTAGATTACTCAGCTAGCCCTTCTGAGAAGATGGTTTCTACTGGTCTGTGTTTTACTAATCCCTCTAACAAGATGGAAATTAAAGGATGGTCAAGGCCAAACAGGAGTCAGAGAAAAAGATTGAAATGTGAGAGGGAGTGAGGTGATGGAGATGAGAAAGAGATGGTTGCAAGAAGTAAGGTATGTGTTAGGAAGAGGGGAGGAGGACAGAGAGGGAGAGTCAGAGAACAGAAATGAACACAATTTCTTTCTTTTCACAACCGGTGGGCTGCGGCTCTCTAGCTGAACACCCAGAACTAAACTTAATTGCTCTGAGAAACTGCCTTCCTCTCGTCCAACAGATGGCATGGGCGTGTTTGCTAGCACAGTAACATACTTCACAATTAAACTACCGAAAAGAAAAAAAAATCAACTTGCTTGTTGGTTGGTTTCAGTGAAGCTGGACATTTTGGGATATATGGCAGAGGGATGCACACTTAATTTATGTAAATTTCAACAAGCAACAACCTGTTAATAAGGGTGTTGTGTGACAATATACGGTCCAAGTCATCTTCTTTTTTTTTTTTCTTTTTGAAAGGTACAGAATGATGAAGTGGAAAGAACTTGGTTTTAATTCTGAGCCAGGAGGGAAAAAAAACTCTAATAAAATGCTGATTGTTTGCTGCTCATTATTATAACAGGAAAAGTACTAATCAGATTATGCCTAAAGTTGGAATTAGGTACTTCATTTGCAACCCATTGCACAAGTGCAGAATTTTACTAAGTAAACCAGAATGTGCTGAAACCATGGCAATCTGACTTTAGATAAAAATCATAAACTGGTGTAGAACATGAGCTTTGAACAAACAGTCTCCTTCAAATCCAAGTGAAATAAGAAAAAACTACAGCTCAGAGGTCACATTTTGTTTGACACCGACATTAACGATCTAAGAAGTTGAGCACACGTGCAGATTAGAGAACGAAGATGAACTTTCAAATAACTCTAGTTTTAAAATGCACTTCAGGCTAAATGATCTAATTACTTCCCTTCCATTTTCCATTCACTCTGTCCCAACAGACCGTTCACAAGCCAGACCCACTATTGAAAGATATCCTGCAAGCTGAAATGTTTGTGGGCTGCAGCAATCTGAGTTTGTAGTTGTGCAGGCTACCCGGAGCACAACACATTTTAGGTTCTCTGAAAACCAGGGATCTAATACACACGCTGTCAAAGAGTTGGAAACATTTCTCTCACCAACTCTAGACTGCCTTGGAACCATGATATTGACTGAGTGAACTTCCACTTTTCACCTTCAGGGTTTTCATATTTAGCGGATCTAACAGGAGGGTATGGTAGAACTGTGGATAAGTTGTATAGCTGTGGACTGGCCAACAGCATGCTATGGAACCAAGCCAATGCTGGCTGCATCGTCCCTCACTTCAGCTAGTGTCAGCACTCTCTTGCTTTTTTCTAAGCTTGGTATAATTACTGGCAGTCAGAGCTCTGTAAATCTGGACTCCACAGAGCTGTCTTAAACTGGTCTTGTGTACTCTGTTTCCATCTGACCTGACAACTCTAAGCTACTGTTTTCTCACACTGTTTAACTCAGACCACATTTGGAAGCCTTCCCTGCTTCCACCAGGTTGCAAACCTACAAGCCATCCTGGCTTGTCTTGTTGATTAGACTTAGAGACTCAATATCAGCTCAAATAATTCTTTTTTTGTCTCCATTTTGGTTTGCTATTTTCCTAGATAAGCACTCCTGTTCCAATGGTTGCATATTGTTAAGACTTTTTTTAAAAACCACACTCATGAGCAGTGAGAAGCTTTAAAGTTTTATTAGTATCATAAAAACCCTTCCCAAATGAAACTGCTTGTGATACATATTCATTCTGACAAAGAAAATTTATTGAGGGCTGTTGGCAAGTTGGGGGAATTTGTTTTTGAAACTGAAATTGGCAGGAAGTAATGACCCAAAGTGCTTTGTTTCTCAACTCCAAACACCACCCCCTCAATGAAAATGTACTCCTTCCCCTCCCTCTCTCACTGTCATCAACCCAGCTCAAAGCCAATGAATAACATATTTGGTTTCATACAGTTTTTCTGAGGACAGTTCAAATACTGAAGCAAACTTTCAACCTTTCAGCTTTCCTTAACTGGAGCAAAGACTGTCAAATCAAAGGAAAAAAATGTCTACCACTTCACAAAAGGGTTTCTTAGTGATACTATTTCCTTCCATCTGAATAAGTTGGAGCTTATTTGTAGTGTGGAGTGTCATTTTCGTGTGACTGCCTTCCTAAATTGAATGTCAAGATTCAACTAAGTTGCAAAAAAAATTGTAAGTGAATGAAAATGCATGAAGCATGTAGAAAAAGAAAAACAATTTTTTTCCGTAATATGAGTATGCCAACAGATGAGACTGCCATTGCCCATGTATCCAGCTTCTCATATTGATTAAGTGAGAAATTGCAGGTAGGAGACTTAGAACCATGCCTAGTTCTTAGTAAATTCTCAATAAATGTTACCTGTCAATTAATTTACCTTTGCAATTGAAAAGTAATGCTAATGAGCAAGGTGACACAACTATTTAGGAGTATGCCAGTAGGCATTGTAGGAGCCATCACCTATGTTACAATCACCTTGAATGAAGTCTGGAAATCAATCACTTTACCAATCAGATTGGATGACTTATTTCAAATGCCACTTATTTGGTGGACAGGAAATTTGTAGATATAATAATGGTGCTCAGGCTCTGAAACTACCTAAGTTTCACAGAAGATACGTTTTATCAACACAGAATGAAGCTCGATTAAGAATAGTAAAAACTCTTGAAGACTTTGATCTGGGCCCAACTGAAAAGTGTGTGAGAATCAACTCAGTGTCCAGTGGTCTGGCTGAAGAAGACCTGGAGACCCTCTTGCAATCCCAAGTCCTTCCTTCCAGCCTAATGCTACCAAAGGTGGAAGGTCCTGAAGAAATCCAGTGGGTGAGTAGCTAATCCTTAGCTTTATTTTATTTTTTATTTATTGGTTTTAGGGAGAGAGAGATAAAAGAAGAGAGAGGGAGAGGAACATTAATTTGTTGTTCTATTTACTTACGCATTCATTGGTTGATTCTTTCTTGTATGTGCCCTGACCAGGGATCGAACCCTCACCATAGGCATTTTGGGATGACACTCAAACCAACTGAGCTACCCAGCCAGGTACACTAATGCTTTGCTTTAATTAAAGATTCAGAACTGGCTAGGAAATAGCAGCAGAAAGGAAGCATTTGAATGTTTCCGGTTTTGAAAATATATACACAGAGCAGAATGGGAATTCAGAAAAAGAAATGAGCTCAAGAGACCATATTCTTCACTCAAACAGAACCTGGCTTTGCCCAGTGTTCTATGGGACAGCTCTGCTCTTGAAGGGATGCTTCTGTTCCCTAATCAGATGTGTGGTTTGGATAACACAGCATCTGCAGTAGGCCTTACAGAGCAGACCTTGAAAACTAACTTGCCTGAGGATTGGATCCTTCTTATACCCTGCCAGGCCCTACCCCTGCCCCCACCTGGAAGAACAGTGATGTAAATAGCCCTTACCCAGCCAGATTCATTGGAAGAGATCATAGACGCAAATGAAAAATTGAACCTAGAGGAGGAGAGGTAAAGGTTACTCCTTAGGGCAAACAGAAGAATAAACAGGAAGCTTTTAATCAATGGTTTTAATTAGCACAGATATTATTTCCTGAACAGTTCTCTAGTTCTTCCTTTTTAAATTGCTGACAGGTGTGTTTGTGTTTCATGACAGACTTTTCAGCCAATAAAAACCTGGCATGTCAAATTACTTAAGAAAACTTTGAAATGGGCCTAATTATACTATGATTGTTTTCATTGTTAAAGTGGGGGTCAGCAAGATTTTATTTAGGGGTTACTCTGATTCTGCAGATCTCTGATGAATAAAATAACATTCCACTGTGCCACTCCACGGGAGAGGGCCTATGACACATAAGTGCTGGAAGCATGGTAAGGTCATGTGGACAGTGGTGATTTTGATGCCACATCTGGGATTACTCTAAGGCTATGGTTGCAACTGTAGCAATATGCTGAGTTGTAATTCCTAAGCAAACTGCTCACCTTTTTAATGGCAGGTAGATAAGTTGGACCTGTGCTTTCCAATGTGTGGCTGCCTGCCACATGTCGCTACTAATCACTTAAAATGTGATAAGGCCAAATTGAGATGTCCTGGAAGTGTAAAATACACACAGGATTTTAAAAATTTCATAGTCTCCCCCACCCTACCCCCATAAAAATATAAATTATCTCTGTAATTTTTATATTGACTGTACATTTGAATGGTAATACTTAGGGTATATTGTTAATTTTAACATTATTAAAATTAAAGTCACCTGTTTCATTTTACTCTTTTAATGTAGCTACTAGAAAATATAGAATTACGTACATAACTGCCATTATTTTTCAGTCAGACAGCTCCGTGTTGGTGCCTTCTTGAAGCCCAGTGTTCAAGGACCCGTATTCACTTTCTACACTGGAGTTCTCCTCTCCTAGGTCACCCCTCAGAGGCTGGCAGATACTGGTCATACTAGGTTAATATCTTCAAGGGTTTCTAGCCTGTTCGAATGTGTCTTAAGTTGATTGAAATGGAATCTGAAGTTACTGGGGTTTTTTGGTTTCATAGTTAATGCCTATTTATCACTATTTTACCCTCATTTGAGAAGGAGGATCCACCCCAGCCTTGAACTCAGGCTTCTGTTCACTGTTTTAAAATCCCTGGATTTGAGGAACATACTGAAATCTAAATAGGATTTCTAGTTAACAGAAGTCTTTTGGGCTGTTTATTTTTTCCTCTCCGTTTGTATTTATGTGAAGCATAAAACCCAGCGCCTGATGCACAACTGAAAGATGGGCTTCCTTGTTTTCTTTTGTGTGAGAATCTCTTGCTGGCCTTTTGTCGATAGTGTGGGTTCTTGTTTGACTGGCACGGCTTATTGGACTATAACAAGCGTGACTCTGCCTCTTTTGTCGCAGGACAATTCTCCCACAAATCCCGAGCGGTGTGCATTCTTCCAACACACTATTGGGTGTGCACTGGAATTGAAAGAATTGCTGAGCCCTGCTACTTCATCTCCACCCCAATCTCTTTGTGATTTTTTCCCCTTCTTTTCCTCTCCCCAACCCCTCAGTCCCCTCCACCTCGCTGAAATGAACACTTTACCAGGCCGGAAACATTTAATCGTCTCCTTTTGAAAAAATTAATTGAAACTTCTCCACTAGTTACCTTTTGTGTGTGTACTTAATGCAGTTTTTTAAGAGAGAAGGGGAGGAGGGGAAGGAGGATGGGCTAGAATATTTAATTTTTAAATGTCTCCATTGGCTTAAAAACAAAAGGCTTTTAAGGTTTTTCTCACTGAGAACAGGGAATTTATTGCAAAGTGTTTACTACTTTTAAAGTTGATGATTTTTGTAGATATAACTTATATCACAAAGCATGGGGGCAAATAATGTTGCAAGCTTTTTTTTTAATGAGAAAAAAATTTCTCTACTGTATATGTAACACCTACTTTCCAGCTTAAATATGACATAAGTTATGTTTGATTTTCAATTACATGGAATACTGTACATTTTGTGCCTTTAAATTGCAGCCTTCTCTTCTTTCTTGCAATTTTGGTTGAGTTATTCCTTTCCTCGCAAAGTTACTAAGAAGGTGATGATGGTGACAGATGAAGGGAGGGGGCAGTGGGAGCAACTGGGGATAATTCTTCATTACTGAAAGCTGTGATTTATTTTAGCTTAATTGTAAAGTTACTGCAAATTGCTCAAAAGCTTTTTAAAGATCCCAGTGATTAGATTTGGGGGGGTGCCGCATAGGCAAGGAGGGGGCAGCTAAAAGGGGAAATAACACCTCTAATCCTGCTTCGGGTAAATAGGCTGCCAGCTTTTAAAATGAGTTTCCTTTCTATTAGTCAGAATATTATGCTAAGCCTTAAGCATTAGTTTTTTTTATGTTGCCATAGCAGCCCTATTCCTGCAGGGTGGTGACCTGCGATGATTACAGTACAAAGCTTATAGGGTCTTGAAACCCCCTTTGAAGATGAAAAGTCTTTGATGGTTTATATTTATGCAAATCTCTTAGATATGATTTACCCAACTGAGACTGAATGGAGAGATGATTAAAATCCCTTTTCCTTTGATATCCATTAATGGCTGAATATTCCTTAAATTTAAAATGGATATATATGTTTTCATCTTAATTTACAAAAATATCTTTGTCATACCTGGTTTTTTTTTTGTTTTTGTTTTTTATCTCCCCACATCTTATTAGATCTAGATAGACTTAGTAGATTTACAATTTAGAGTGCGGTGGGGGTTTTTTCCTTTTGAAAGGGGGGCAGGGAGATCTGTGCAAGAGCTTTTGTATGTTTCCAGATGATAGATTTTGGAATTTGGGCTACCCCACTGGCAGCACAGAGCTAGCTGTGAACTGGTCTCATGGAAAAAAATTGGCGAGCTTTGGTCTTCAAAGAATTAAACTTCCTTTTTAAGGTCTTTTTAGGTAAGCTAAAAAATTATGAAGAAAAACCTTCTGAACAAAGGGTAACGATGCTATAATGAATAATATGGATTCCATGTAGAAGGCTGTTGAGCAGTTACACTGATGTCAGTGCTGGGTATGAAACAAAAACAGAATGGCAGGTACGGCACGAATGCATTGTTTTAGGGGCCTATCACCTGCATTTAATGAAGTGAGGGTGAGAGGTCTTCAGTAAATATGTTTTCAAGGGAAACATTTAAACTCAAGAATCTCTCCTTCCAGTTCTAGCTCCTAGGCCTCAAATTGCTCCTTTAGAAAAAATATAATAATGCTTGGGGTTTTACTATTTCATTTAGTGGGAACTTTGTTACCTTTTTCTTTGGTGTTTCCTTTTTTAAAAAAATTCTTTTGTGTGGACTAAAGAGGCTGGGCTATTACTTCCTCAGGTCAAAGATTTAAATACTATTTCTATGTCTACATTTCAGTGATTGCACATTTTCCCCCCACTAATCACCTGTGACACTTTTGATTTTAGTTTTCAGACAAATTTTCCTTCTACTTAAAAGGCCGAAAACTTGAACAACCTGTGAATTTAATCCCTTTTGTGGAAACTGCAATGGGTTTACTCAATTTTAAGGTAAGAAAACCCCAATGTATGTATTTTATTAACTACAGAGAACTCTTCTTTTCAATTTTAACATCTACTTAAAATATCTTTCTGAAAAGACCCATAAGCAAAATAAACCTTGAGTACAATTTATTATCTATAATTATCCAAAACCAGGTTGTAAGCAACTTAGAAAAGAAATTGGCTAAGTAGCAAGGAAAAACTTCCCAGTCCTAAATATTTAAATTGTAGATTTCTAGCAATAATTTAAATTAAATAATCACTATGTAAATATATGCTTTGAATGATTACATTTATAGATTAAATGTGCATGAAAATTTATTTTGTCACCCTTATGAATGAACTTTCAATTATTCTTTTGTAACAATTGCCTTTTATTGGGAAATTTTCTGGTTTCTCTGTGCCAACATTATCCATAATATCTAGTTGATAAGATTACTATTTGTTAGTATATACCAATAATTTGTAGTATATTATTTCAATTTACCATATTAGAACATAAAATACTTCCTAATATACCTTCAGAAAAATTATCTGAGCCAAGTGTTTTCCAGCATTGTATGGTTGCATCAAACTGTTTGCCTTAATAAAAACAACAGCTAGCTTGTAAAAAAAAAATGCCTTTATCAGTGGTCTTTTCAATTGTTTTCTAATGTACACCTCACATTCCACCTGACTTGTGAACATCAACGTAGCACCCTGTCTCAGAGCAGGAGAAAAGAAATCTCTAAAAACAAAACAAAAAGATAGTTGAACTTCTATGTGAGTAAACATTCTAAGATGAAACTTTGAGATCTATTGGACCACGCAGGAGGAGCAGAGGGCAAATGTTTGGGGAGCTGCTTCAAGCCTGGTGATCAAGTGTGTTTACACCACTAACCATAAATTCTTCCAGCCTGCCCTATAATTCTGGGAGTATAATCACAGCATATCCCTTAGATGCAGCTAGACTCATCTAAAGATTTAATTTTTAGCACTGGTTCATCACTCCATAATGTACTGAGAAGCACTTACAACCCCTGAAATTAATCAGCAGTGCCCTCACTCATTCTCCTGTCTTCTTCAGCCACATACATTGGTGTGTTGTAGCTCCACCTTTGTAGATTCCCAGTTATGTCCACAGTGCATGTTACTTATCTTTATTCCACATAGAAATGTCAAATCTGCTCATTAGTATATCTGGGATGACTTGTTGCATTTTTTATTTTCTCATCTGGCATTGTAGATTTTTGTATTGTATGTCTTTCATCCTAAAACCATTTACTAAGAAATCTTGATTCTAATGCAAATAATCTAGTTAGTTGATTTAAAAATTCTTTCCTCTCTCCTGTGGCTTTGTGTTTATGGTTTGAGTATCTTAAAGCAAAAACAAATCTTGGAAAAATACAAATAACTTATAGTGTAATAAATATGAGTTAATTCAAAGTTTTTCTATAAATCGTATTACCTATAACTTGAACATTATAACTATATTAATGTACCTTAATAACTATATTAATAAAATCCATTTAAGCAAAGCTAGTGTATACAACATACTTATCTTGGACAATATTAAGTACCTTTCAAAAAGAGTAAATTTGGGTTGCATTTTTAGGACTACTTTCAGCCAGTTCTAAATAAACTGTTTATTAAGAGTTGGATCTCCCTGTTACTGAAATGTATACCATGCTGCTTGGTTTGTGTGTTTCTGTGAGTTTTGCTCTGTTTTGCTTTTTTTTTTTTTTACAGGCAGTGTGTGAAGAAGCAGTAAAGACCGGGCCTCAAGTGGGTCTTTTTCTAGATGCTGTCGTTTTTGGAGGAGAAGATTTTCGAGCCAGCATAGGTGTCAAAGACTCATATCTATCTATTTATCTATCTATCTATCTATCTCCCTCTCTCTCTCACTCTTCTGTGTATGTGTGCATATATTTTTCTTTGCTCCTTCACAAATGGATATTTACATGAAAAATATCTATTTGCCAACCATGATGATGGTTTTTCAGCTAAATGGGAAATACTTCTTGATAATTTAAGACACCTCATAGTCCTCTTGTTTTCAAAACACAGCATTATTATTTCAATTTGCTTATAAAATAACTAATAAAAAGCCTGTTGCAACCTCAGACATGTTCAGGAATATACGGCATCTACTTTGTTCATAAGTATTACGTGCAACCTCTCTACTGCTTAAATATTTTGTTTTCATGTTAGTTTAAAAACTATCAGGACTCCTAACATAAACTTAAAGCAATTTTACATTTGCTTTAATGAATATTTTTTATATGAAATGTAGCATGTAAATATTATTTAAAATAGATTTTCAGTTCCTCCTAGAATATATTTCAGAACTCTTATTATTAAATATTTATTGAGATAGTATGCTTGTTTTCACTGATCTTCCCTATCTCTTGGGCATAATGCCTCTGGTCCGAGTGCATGTATAACCAGAGACTGTGAGTGCATCTAGAAAAGAGGCCAAGGACACAAGTGTTTCTAATTTATCCTTGTGACCTGAAGACCGCAGTCCCAGTGACCTGAAGACAGAAGCTTTCCCTGAGCAAATATAAACAGACACTCCCTCCCACTCCTGGGGTGAAAAAAGGAAATTATTTTAATACCAGTCCTTCCAAGAGAGTGAGTTGGCAAAAGTTTAGTGGACACTTTCTGCCTTCTGTTTCCCTAAGTTCTCCATCCAAAACCTGAAGCTGCAGTATTTGGCTCAGAACCTCGGTTATAACAGAGCATTGCAACCACAATACATGAAATTCTGGGCTTGGTGAGAGAAGTTAACCATTTCCTTGCACAGCTGTTTGGCTACCTTTTGTGGTGCTACCTTTAAACTGACACTTTCCAAGTAATGGAAAGAAGGAAAAAAAGAAAAACCTAGGAGTCATTGGTGACCTGTCAAATCATTCACGATCCTAGTCCCTGAGATGCGGACGGGCCTTTTCTTGATGCAAACACAAGAAATTACACTGAAAGACGCCTTGCCAGTGTGATGCATGAGATTTAACTCTGCCTCCACAGTCTCTCTCTCTCTGTTTGTATTTGAATCACCACTTTGCTGGGGAGCAATCGTCAGGAGAGCATAGATGTCTTGACAGACTGTTTTTATAACATATGTATGGGTTCAGTTTCCAAAGTTAATGTCTCCTTTCTCTGTCAATATCCCATTTTCAGGTGCAACAAGTAGTAAAGAAACCCAAGATATTCTCTATGCCCGACAAAAGATTATTGTTGTAGCGAAGGCCTTTGGGCTACAGGCCATAGACCTGGTGTACATTGACTTTCGAGATGAAGAGGGGCTTCTCAGGCAGTCCCGAGAAGGAGCTACAATGGGATTTACTGGTATGATTCTTGATGATATCTTAGAAAGCAGTGTCTAGATTCGCAAACATTCCAGAATGATAAAAATTTAACCAGAAATTAGTGTTCCTAATATAGCCTGGTATTTCACATACTTATTCCACTATTTGAAACATGAAAAAGCTATCCAGGGCATGAATCTGCCCAACAAATTGTCAGGTTTTTCTTTGGCTCTTGACAAACAAATTCACTTATTTTTTCTTTATATTAGGGATCTTTTTTTTCTGTCCGCTTAAGTATTTTGTTGTAGTTTTTGCTGACACAAGGCAAGAGATGAGGCTATTACAGAAGTGTTTTTGGGTGGCCCTCGCCAGGTAGCTCAGTTAGTTGGAGCATCATCATGATGCACCAGGGTTGCGGCTCTGACCCCTGGTCAGGGCACATGCAGGAATCAACCAACGAATTCATGAGTAAGTGGAAGAACAGATGAATCAACCTCTCTCTCTCTATCTCTCTCAAAACCAAAACAGAAAAAAAGTATTTTGGGGTGAACTGCCCTAACAGTTTGGGTTGATGGGTCAAAGAAAAATTTCCGCTAGTAGTCAAAATGGTAATTTATTTCTGAAAAAACATTCTGGTTATTAAAAAAATTTTTTTTCACTCATAAGTAGGTTTTTATTCTTCTGCCACTTCAAAGCCCCCTTTTTCCTCTCCCACCTCCCAGTAAGTGCCTATGCACCTGGCAACACCTACAGGCATTGGTGGGCACTCAGATCAGTGGTCCCTTGCAATCCAGTCCTGGAGTGCAGGTGGCTGGGTATCTGTTGACTGATGTAGCTGATCACTCAGGTCCCCAGGAGCCCAGGGAACAACCGAAAATTGTGTTTTTGCAACAGAAATCTATATTTTGAGAAACCACAATAGGATTCTATGCCTAGACACTTGTTTGCAATTGCATACACACAAGTGCAACCATGGTTAAAAAAAAAACACAATAAAATCTTGTAGTCTTTTTGTTCTTCTGCTGCAAGTTCTAAGAATATCATGACAGAAATGTACCCAAATAATAGGGAGAAGAGACAAGCATCCATGCTATCCCTCTAGTAAATATTTTTAAAATGTGTCCAGTTAGGGATTACTAAAGAAACATTTCATAAGGTGACTTTAAATGTAAAAGGTATCTTGATTGTGATTTAACCCAAAATACAATTGAAAGGCTTAAGAAACAATTTAAGTGTTTTATTAGAATTAAACAAAGCTCTGACATTTAATTGTGTTTTTAACATAGTTAAAATGTGACCGACCACATCGGTTTAATAAATAAATAAATGCAGTCTCTTATAGTGAAATATTTTTAATCATCTGAAATATTAATAATTCCTCCCTACATTTAATAGTGACTGAGAGTCACCAGGCTTTTTCTAACAACTGTTTAGGATGTGGCCCAAATGGAAAAGTTGGAGAAAAACTCCATGAAATTTATCTAATAGACCCTGTTGTTGTTGATCTAAAATGTGTGACATTGTCTGCCAAGCAGCCAGATGTTGCTATGAAATGGGCACTAATGCAATAAAAAATAGAAACACTGAACTGATGCAGGCCTCTGCCACCATCATTTAGTATAATCTGGGTGTCCTTAGTTTCCTCTGGGGCAAATGTTTGCTCCAAAACTTTTAAAGGAGTTTGAGAGTTTCTCCAAGACACAGGACTGAGTTAAATTGGTCCCTAATTCAATGACAGAAGACGAGTTATTTCAAATCAGATTTAAATTTCTAAACTGTGCCCAACTCAGCATGAGGAGCTTATGGGCTTGGCACTATTGTTTCTCAACAACAGAGAGCATTAAATCACACAAAAAAAATGGAAGAGGGGAAAGAGAGGCACAGAGGGTACAGTGCCCATTATATATTTCACTGAACGAGTCAGTAAAGTACAGAGAACTACACCTTAAAGCCATCTTGCAGTTTTTAGCAAGAAGGTCTTTTTTTGGTCCAATTATATTTCTCCATGCCAATAAAAGGTAATTAGTCTGATAAGATATGAGATTATTTTGTAATATTTTTAAACAGTAAATGATTTAATGAGTATTTCAGGCCACTCATGATCTGTTTGTCCTAATTATTTGTCATTTAAATGCCACACCTCAAGCTTCCCACAAGAAGGGAGGAAAAGAAAGAAGGGAGGGAGGGAGGGAGGGAGGGAGGGAGGAAATACTCCTATCTGAAGCAGGTGGTTGAAAGGTGTAAAATCCAATGAAAGTATTGTGTTATCTGTAACACTAATAAGAAACACTCAGTCTATGTTATAAGACTTTTTGTACTTTTAAAAATTATGTATAATTTTAATGAGTTATAGTTTTTAAAAAGTTAACCATGCATGGAACAGTGGGTTATAGATTTTTTTCTGTAGTCATTGTTTCACAGAGCCACAATCCATGTAGATAGATTTTAAATCAATGCACTGGCTGTATAAATAGCTATTAACTTTAGGAATTATTTTTATAAAAATAAAGCAAAAGTAAATCTTGGAATAAAGCTTTAACAGCTGACTTGGTCAGTACTACATGCTGAGAAGAAAGATTATAAATACGAAACTCTATAGGTTTTCTTCTTTTTTGCAGTCTTTTGTAGAAGACAAAAATGACACCATCATACAGTACCTAAAAGACTTGACAGGTATTGATTTAAAGCATGATATATCAAGTGGTACTGTAAAAAGGATTTCATGGTCATAAATTTTAATGTCTTCCAATTTTGCACCCTCTCAGTAACTTGTCAATAACAACTCTTCTGTATAAAATATTTGCTTTGCTTCCACATAGTATTAAAGTCTGATGTTCAATTGTTGGAGTATATAAAATTCAACAAAAGATAACTTCACATATGGATGTTCATAAATTTCTAAAACCTAACACGTATCTTAAAATTAGCCTCACTACCAAAATATGGGTGCTTGCAAGCCATCAGTAGTTTTATTGTATTTTAAATAGTTTATTTTTGTTCCTCAGATTATAGTGTCTGTACCAAGAAGTTCTCATGAAATCTGGCTTTTTACACATCAGTGTAAATTTTGTACATAAATTATAAAATTCAGGACTAACAGTACAAAATGACTATCAGAACTGACATCCTTTATTAATAATACTGTAACAACTATTATATTACTTAAGTATAATTTCAGTACCTGCTATTCAAAAAAGCTCTCATTTGTCATTACTGATATTTTTTCCCAGAAATTATTACTCAAATAATTTAAAGCATCTTTATGTATATAGCATTTTAATGCTTTATTGTTATGCTGACAGATTAAAGATGAAATAGCAATATGAGGATCTTTTAATTATGCTACCATAAGAAAAGATATCATTATATTTATTCACTTAAAATCTTTTCATAAAATGTTAAAACAATTTTTACAAACATTGTGCTTTTCTCTATTTGGTAGGATAATGGCAGTAATAGGAATTGACCTTTTTTAAAACATCAAGGATATAATTTCTACTGACTAATAGTTAAAACATCTACACCAGAAGCAAAGGAAATTGATGTCAGCAAAAATATTTAGCAGAATAAATTATCATTAAGTGTACCTTCATTTTTAAAGAACCAAATATGTCCATACTTTTATTATGTAATAAAGTATAACCTCAACATTATTATAACATTAAAATTATGTTTCATTTTATTAATGACCTGATTATATTCCATTCTTTCCTGATTGTTAAACTGTTTTTTTAAATGATTGCATGATTTCACAGAATCCTGTGATACTTCATATAATGTTTTTATTTAAGATACTTAAATTAACTTCAAAAACAAACATAAAGCTTTTTCAAAACTATTACTACAGAGAGAAGATATAATCTGGGGTATCTAAATATCTATATAAAAGGGAAATGTCCAATCTTTATTCTATTAAAAAAAAGGGAAAATCTGGTTATGTTTTTACATAAACTTTCTGTAATTTTTATTTAAACATGTTTAAATGGAGTAATTTAGAGACCACACTGTTCAAATCTGCCTTCTATTTTACTGTACTGGATAAAATGTTTTCATTGAGATCTAAATTTCTATTATGGGTTAGAAATGATATACTACATCTAAAAGAAGAAAAACTGTTATCGTGAGACACTATTTAATATTAGTATAGTTGTAATGGCTGCTTCTGTAAGCTTTATGAAAACCAACAGACTACAGAAGAAATCATGGAAGGCAGGATAGTACAAAATAAGTCAAAGACAAATTATAAAATTAGAAAGAGTTAATGTATAATTTTTTTCTACCTTATTTCAAAATAATCACTCTAATTTGCAGACATTCTCTTTTAAAGTTCCAGCCAAAGCAGTTATTTAATGAGCCACTTGGTCATTCCACCTGTAACCCAACAGGAGAGACTGTCTGCGCCGAGGTGGCGTTTCTGTAGGACTGGAAACACGATCGTTCCCATTGTCCTGTTTGTTCTTACATGGTAGTCTGGGAAATCCTGCCCAATGGCTGTTATTTTCTTTTTAAAATGTTGTGAAATATTGAGTTACTCTATATACAGTCTGTCAGGCACTCAGGAGCCTCACATGGTTGAGGTATTATTTGTTGATTTGTGTTTCTGGTATTGTTAATCTTCCTGTAGGCAAGCAGGTGATACACCCCAATCAAATCGCGATCGTTCAGGAGCAGTTTTCTCCTTCCCCTGAAAAAATTAAGTGGGCTGAGGAACTGATCGCTGCCTTTAAAGAACATCAACAACTGGGAAAGGTAAATGTTTTATTAATGCCTTGGATGGAACTGTCATTTAAAATACCATGGGGAAGAATAAAAAAACATTGAATGATTTTTTTTACAAAACTCATATTTTGGTGGGGAAGGTTTGTACTGGGGGGACAATACTTACTCATCAGTGAGAAACCCACCTCAAGTTAATTTGCCCTTCCACATTCCTAAGTATTTTACCAACTGGCTCTCAAGTCTCTCATTTTATGCCTTTCATAAACTCTATTGGCAGCATTTGAGAAAATAGAAGTCTGTTTAGTTTTTCTCTATAGACTCTGATGCAGCATTTATGAAAAATAACTTTAGATCAAAGTGAGAGCAAGTTGTAATGAAACAAACACGGTTTGATTAAATGGTTCTTGTGGAGAGAAGAAATAAATCTCAAGTTGTTTTACTATTGGAAGGGGAAAGTACACAAATCTCCTCTGGTTTAGTCATTTAAGAGTGGAAGATCGTATATGTGCTTGTACCAATTTCTGGACCTGAGATTTGGATAGAATGGAAAGCAAATTAACACTGGAGTACGGTTGTTCCTAATTTAGTGCATCATTGAGCCTCGCGTTTCCTGCTCTGTGGGTTTCTGCTGTGTAAATATTGCAGTGGTGATGCGCAATCTGTCCCCACTTTGTGCCAGTAACACTTAAATTAGGTGTCGCCTGAAGGAAGATTTTATGCTAGTTGCAGCATTGTCAGTTAATTATCTTAAAGGTTATTTGCAATAATACCATGTGCCTCTTTTTAAGAGGATGGGGGAAAGTTGCATTTATAAATCTGTCCTAGAGGTAATATCTAAATTTGGCATTGTTCCTTACATAAGGAGTGAGATTTTGATACCTACAAGGCAGAAGTACTTAGGAGAGAAAGAATGTTGAAACACTGTTAAGGTTCTAAAGCTTAAACAGTCCTCATTACAAAAAAAAAAAAAAAGACAAAACTGATTTTCAGTGGTGAACCAGTGACATCAATGTCATCACAAGTGTCATTTGCACTCTTCATTGGCAGTAAAAACACCTGAAAATCCCAGGACTTGGGAAAATAAGTAACAATATTAAATGGGTCATTCCTACCCTCTCACTGTGTATACCTGTTTTCAATTCCAACCAGGCATGCATGCTCACCTTCACACACTCACAAGATCATCTCTGTACAAACTTGCACTTAAAATCAAAAGATAGAGTCTGTGATATTGGAAACATCCCATTTGAATAGCATCCTTTCATTTCAAATCAGTAGTGGCCATTGGAAAAACACTGCAGTTCAATGAAAAATATTTTTAACTTGACATTGTATTGTATGTTCACTTCTATATCTTGACCAAAAACTCCAGATGGTCAAGCGTAGATGTTTACCTAAAGAGCATAGCCCTGTACTTTTTCATTCATACATGCAAATAACTCCATCTCTACTCCCTCTCATGCCTGCCTGCACACACACTCCCTACATGTTCTACACCTCTGTGTGAACCTAATGCCAGTTGCAGACATGAACGTGATAAATACTTCCTACTGAAATAATCAACTGAGGCAGGATATGGACCATCAAAACAGCAGACGGAGCAGAGGACCTGTTTGGGCCAGCCTTGTGTTACACTGGGTTTCATATTGGATACCATCAAATGATGCCACTTGACATAAGTAAGCAGGTAGGGGTATGGGAGAGGTTACCCTAAATTTCAGTAGCCAGCAAGTGAAATCTAAGCAACAGACATATTCTTTTACTAGCATTTAAATTCTTGAATGAAGGAAAAACAATACTTTTTCATTGTATCTTGAAAGTGTTGTTCCCAGGGAAAATTGTCTCAGAGTATCCCTGCCTTTTGATGATGGCAACTTAAATGTTAAATTATGAAGGGTTTTTTGTTGGGGGGTTTTTGTTGTTGTTGTTGTTGTTTTAGTAAGAAATGCCCTCTTGTTAGAGTGTAAGCTTTCACAACAGTGTGGCAGCTTTTCTTAACATCAAACCATAGAAATTAGGGCAAAACGGAGACGAGCTATTAGGTCATTTCTTCCCTGCCCCATTTGTGTAGATTTGTTCCCTACAGCAAATTCTCCTGGTGCTTTGTCCAGCCAGGTTTAAATGATTCAAGTAATGGGGCTTCCAGTGGGGACATGTGGTTATTTTATCCAGTTCGCATGTTTCTTTCACTTTGCCTATAAATTGGCTGGTCATAAAAATTGGGTCTGCAAGTAGGTGACTCTGGGTCTTGAGAGGTCTTGGGGTCTAAATAATGTGGATTCTTTTTGTAAAGGTTTAGTATAAATAGGTTGCTCAGTTGTATGAAGTATTGCTTCCAACAAACATCTAATCTGTTTTATTTCAAATGTGAATCATTTATGAAAACATACACCCTTGGTTACTTTGTCCAAAGCACAGATGACTCTGTCAGTGATGAAAAACTGATGGTTTATGGCCCAGTGAGACACAAATTTCTAAAAGACCTTTTTTCCCATCTGATGAAAAATTTCATTTAAGAAATGTTTTTGAGTATAAATGACTCAAGAAGGCAAAATTACATATTTTTACTTTCCCTACTTCTTGCTACCATCTTAAATTCTATTCTTCCCTAAGACCAAAGGTTCAGCTGAAATGTTCAGTTAATGCTGGTAATTGTGTTTTCTATAGCAATAATAATTATTGTTACATAGTTTTAATAATTATTGAAAAATAAAAATTCTACCTTTTTTTCCCTTTTCTCTCCCAATAACAATATTCATTGGAATACTTAGATCATGAATAGATAAATTATTGGGTTTCAGTCTTTGTTATCATATGAATTTTTTGTTTTATTTTAATTAGAAGTTATAAGGAAAGAAAGTTTAATTCTTTTAGCTTAATATCAGGTGACAATACTTTACATTAAATAATAATAATCTGCTCATATAATCTGTCACTGTTTGGCAGATAATGATACTTATGATTCCTTTAAGAATTTTGCCTGGTAAAATAGTTCCCACTAATAATTAGGCTGTAGGTTGACATTAAGGACTAAGGTCATCTATTAAACCTGTTGAAAAATGTCTAAACATTCCACATACTCTATGTTGCTAAGCTAAAATATTTCTAATTAGCTGACATTGCTTGTGAGATATAAATCCACAATATTAATCAAACTTGATTCTTTCTTCCATCCTTCCAGAATAATGTATTTTGAGATGCAAGCTGTATGTCATTAATTATTTGAGCTTTGAATTATTTGATAAAATATTTTAGCTGGGATAAATTACTTCCATGTAACTTATTTTAAATTTATAAATTATTTTCTTGAAAGTTAATTTTAGTTTTATGTCATTTTTTCATAGTAATATTGATTCCAATAATATTTGAAAATTTTCCATGAACTGAATTTATTATGCCTATTAAAAATATTATTTTAACAGTTTTTTAAATTTTTATTAAATTTATTGGGGTGACATTGGTTAATAGAATCATACAGGTTTCAAGTGTACATCTGTGTGTATTGTTAACAGTTTTTTTATCAACTAAGAATTGTATGTAGTATGAAAATAAGATCATTGAAATGAAAATATCTCAGCAAATAATTAGTTAATATTAGTTGATATCAGTGGAAATTATAATTTGTTAATAAATAAGTGTGTATAACAAATACTATATGTACTATATGTATGTATGATACTGTGTATTTTTTCATGTCTATATTATAAATTCAGTGCTAATTTTTTTCTTTTTCCATATTCATATTTCTTGGGCAAAAATGACAGCTAAAGGAAACAGTTGCTTTTCAAAAATGACTGATAATCCCAAGAAATCTTAATATAAGAATTTACCATTTCTTTCCAAATGGAGGCTCTAACAGAAAAATATGAAAGAATAGCAAAATGTAGTACATGTGACCAATTTTTAAAGGTATTTTGCTATATAGGTTTCAAGTGTATATTTGCAGTATCTGCCTGCAAATATAGCTTTGCTTCATTTTCCATTTTCTGAGCATTCTGGTTTATTGATATCATTGCCATATGTGCTTTATTTTGTTTCAAAAGGATTTTGTTTAACTTTTTCAAGATTTTCATTTGTTATAGCTTTGCAAACTGACTAAAAAACAAGGAAGGGGAAGTGTTCATCTTTAAAATCTAGGTTCAATTATCAACTCTAAAAGTTAAAAGCAAAGTCACTAATTTGATATAACAACTGTTATATGCACACATAAATGTAAATAGCACACATAACTGAAACATTCTAATTTCACTGGAGTCGGCAATAATGCAAATTAATGTTTGTATTCATAAGCAAATACTCTACTGAAATATAAATTAGGAACTGATATTGTGATAAAGGAAAAAGTATTTTTCCCCTTATGTAAGTTTTTCATCTAGAAAATTGCAAAGAATACCCCACACACTCCCACACACCAATATTTAGAGCAAATTATTTTCATAGGTTATTGGTTGTGGCTCACACACCTTTCATTTGTTTCCAAATGCAGGGCTTCACAAAAGAAATACTGTTTGGTCCAGAGCGCCTTCTAAAAGGCTCCCTGAGAGAACTCGGAGGTCTCTCTAGCCAAAAATATTGTTTCTGCTTATTCAAGTGCCAGAAATCCCACTGCCACCCTTTCATGCAGATCAAATAAACCATCTACGGATTTGGTTGTTGTCTTTGTCATCAGAAAGTGTTGGTTCCACTAATAGACAACAATGTATCTTCCCACATCCGTGCTTCCCACCACCCACAGCTTTTCCCCCCTTTATTTGTAAGTTGGAATACTAAAATCTGATGGAGTGATGTCTAGTGAAAAAGAAAGATGAAAGGACATCTCTACTTTTGAGATTCTTATACATTACATTTCTCTCTTTATTTCCTTGTTTCTTTAATTTTTAGAAATACCAGTATATGCCATAATTTTGGCTTTAAAAAGTCAAATTTATAGAAAAGCTGAGAGTCTGCTAATGATGACCTTAAGGCTGATTTAATTAACAACAAGTTGCAGATTTCTAAACATTGAAAACAAAGTGATACAACTCTAGTGCTGATCGTATTCTATTGCACATATTTTCAGAGGCAAATGGCTTGTTCAGTATTAGAGGATAAGAGATTTTTGTATTAGGTTAAATCTGATAACTTTTTGAGTTGTTTGCTCCCTCCTTAATTTATAACACATTCTTATGTATATTTTAACCAAAATAACTTTTTCTTGTTTATATTTTTGAGGATATTTTTTGCTCAGCTTCAATTAAAAAGAGTAAACTTTTTAGTTGGATAAAGTCTCAGAAGTTTTCTAGTCATATCCCTTCAGTTTGCAGCTTCATACACCAAAACCCAATAAGGATTTGGAAGTTGTCTGAGGTCACTCATGGCCAAGGCAATGATAGAATCCCAACCAAAGTTCTGAGCTTACTTTATAAATAAAGACATGAACATGGCATAAATGCAGTTTCACTTTGGTTGCAGAGAATCGATCCCACGTTAATGACCAAAAACTTAAAGTATTTGGTCACAAATAAAATGTGAATTTGGATAGTTCAGATTAGCATCTTTTTCTTAGTCATGTACTTTTTGTTTTGCGGGGCGGGGGGCATGAGCAGAAACAGATGAAGAAAGAAACAACACAGAGTATCTGTGTGCCTTCCCAGCCACTATTTGCCACATGGCCCCTCCCTCACAATTCTGTCCTGTACCTCTCCACCCATCCCACCCCAGAAAGACTTCTTAGCTCTGATCACTGCAAACCCCATTCTGTTTTATTAGTCCCTTTATTCCTTCATTCATTCTATTTAATTCCTTCAGTCTCCCAAAGTAGACTAGGAGCCTTTGGCAAAGAGGCAGTGTCTTGTCCCACCCTCAGTTCCATCTCCCTCCAAGGTCAGGTTCCCAAAGTCACATTCTCAGTTACCTCTGTGGTTGCACAAACAGGCCGTGGCTTTCAAAGTCTTTAATAGCAAGATCTAAATAAGGGCCCTGAAAGGATGGCTTTACTCCTTGGACATCTTTCTCTTCCCTTTACAGTATTGCTCCCTCTTAGTATGTTTGGCTCTGTATGTGTATTTCTGTCTGTCTCCTGTTCCTCCTTCATCTTCCTCTCCAAGAATTCTTTTTTGTTTCTTCCTTTTCTTTTTTTTTAATGCTTTTATTTTTTTATTTTTTTTTAAGATTTTATTTATTTATTTTTAGAGAGGGAAGGGAGAAGGAGAGAGAGAGAGAGAAACATCAATGTGCGGTTGCTGGGGGACATGGCCTGCAACCTAGGCATGTGCCCTGACTGGGAATCGAACCTGCGATGCCTGGTTCGCAGCCCGCGCTCAATCCACTGAGCTACGCCAGCCAGGGCTTGTTTCTTCCTTTTCTTAATATTTTTCTTTCTCACTACATCATCTCTATAATCCCCCCCACCATCCCTTGCCTTCTCTCCTTTAAGTGATTTTAATAGAGAAAGAGCATTCTTTTAATTTTTGTTTTATTTATTAAAGATTTTTAAAATTATTTTTATATTAAAGGCAGATAAATGAAATTTTATTATTAAAATATATAATTCAAGATTTTCTATAATTCATTCCTTTTTTTTCCATTTTAGGTTAGTGTACCTCAGTGAAAAAACAAGGCGGGTATTTCTTACTATTACCCTAGAGAGTAAAGAATTCTCTCTTCTGTATCACTTACCGCCCAGCAGCATCTTGGACAGAAATAGGAACACAATATAGGGTTAGTAAATATTACTTAGCAAACTGATTTCTAAATTTCTGACATTGTTAAAAATTATTTGTTGTGCTTTCATTTATTGATTTGAGAGAGAGAGAGGAAAGGGAAGAGAAAGAGAGAAACATCAATTTGTTGTTCCACTTATTTATGCCTTCATTGGTTGCTTCTTTTATGTGCCCTGATCAGGGATCGAACCTAGAACCTTGGCATATGGGGATGACACTCTAACCAAATGTGCTTCCCAGCCAGGGCTCATTGTACTTTTTTAACAGTATGTGATGTTGACCTTTTGTTTCCTTCTAGAAAAATGGAAAGAAAAAAAGGTCACCACTTATTCCATCAGTTATTGTTATCAGTTAGGTATGTATTAGTAAATCCTTTACAGTGGCTTCTAGTTAGTATTTGTTTGGTTAGATGTGTTTTCCTAAGAAAGAATAAGTCTAGACTATATAAAATAAAAGTTAACATTATTGGTCCTAGCTGCAACCTGCTGAAAATGGCCTTCATTCTGGGCTTTTCTCATATGCAATACCAGCATAAATTTGACATGCAATATTCTAAATTAAATAAAAATATTCACACATTTATCTCAGTGTTAAAAAAAGTATTTGCAGACCAGGTTTCTACTTTAAAAAAACAATCTGGAAGGGATGTGATAGTTTCAGAACTCTAGATAATGACTAAAAAATCGATGAATTATACAGACTTAACAATGGGTAACTTTTATAAAATGCAAATTATACCACAGTAAACCTATAAAAAACTGAGAATTAAGCACAATATCTAATTTGCTAGCAAATGTGGAAACTCCTTTTGATTTTGCAACATGCTTATAAATCCAATTGTTTCACCTCAGTAGGTAGCTTTCCACATTGGGAACTTGGCTTTATTTTTCCAGATTTCCTTATCAGAAGATATTTAAAACAAAAATTAGTCTATTCTGTCTGATCACTCTGCCTGAAAAAATTTAAAGATAAATCTTGCTGCCTACATTTCATGACTTCTGAGAAGAATTTTAAAAACAGAAGGCATCTTTGGTCTTCCTTATCCATTTGTGAAGTAAGGATGGCTCTGGTCCACTGAGACCCTCCATCTGGGCAGTAGATGAGTCTGGACTGGTCACATATTAAGATAATTGACCCCAACATTCACCTCAGCAGTCCTCCCTACTGTTCAGCCACCTCCACCTGCCGTGCCAAATTCATTTTCCAAAGCTTCTACAGCTTCTTTTTTTCTTCTCCAACTTGCTAAAACTGTTGGTAAAGTCCCAAATTAATCTTAACAAATATACAGTACTGTTTCTATTTTCTATGTAGAGTTAAAGCTAAATCATTCCTTTTTAAAACACAAAATGTTAATGAAGTCTACTTATTTTACATCTACTCAATAGCCACATTCCAAGGAATTTCCTCCTTTTTTACAAACCAATTGGGTCTTTGTCTTTGCTAGGACTTCCTTATCCTGCTCATCCTCTGTCCTTTCTTCCATTACCTCCTCAGCAAAGTGGTGCTGAGAGCATTGAGAATTGAGAATTTCAGGTCACCTGCATTTGATTAGTAGCTCCTCCAGCTGATATTCTACGTTTTTAAATTCTATTAGTACATTGTTTTCAAATACTGATGCTGTGTCAAATATCTAGCACCCCCAAGTGTAGAGTCTAGTTTATAAGAGTTTAGAGAGGTACTGGCTGGGTAGCTCAGTTGGTTAGGGCATTGACCTGATACACCAAGGTAGTGGGTTCAATCCCTGGTCAGGTGACATTTAAGAATAAACGAATAAATGTATAAATAAGTGGAACAACAAGTCTGTTCTCTCTCTCCCTCCTCCCCCACATGCCTTTGTCTCTCTCTAAAATCAATCAATAAGTTATTTTTAAGAAAAGACTTCAGCCCTGGCTGGTATGGCTCAGAGGTTGAGCCCCAGGCTGCAAACAAAAATGTTGACAGTTCCCAGTCAGAGCACATGCCTGGGTTGTGGGCCAATACCCAGTTGGGGATGTGCAAAAGGAAGCCAATCAATGTTTCTCTTGCACATCAGTGTTTCTCTCCCTTCTCTTTCCCTCTGTTCCTGTTTCTCTAAAATATAAATAATAAATAAATAATTAAAACCTTTAAAAAGTTTAGAAGGGATAGAAAGCTTTAGACATGAGTTGGCCTCTTCTAATTGCATCTTCAAGAACACTGATGTCTCTCAGAACTCTTAAAGCTACCCTGAAATCATAAAATCCTGTTATGATTCAAATGCTCTGTCTCTCACTCACTAGGCCTTTCTGTGACATATGGAATTAAATCATCTCTGGCTAACAAGAGCGGTAGCTGTAATCGCAGCAATCGTGTAGCAGTGATTGTGGTGGTGGTAACAGCAACCAAATAGAGGTGATAGCATTGGTGGTAGTAGTGGCAGCAGCCTCAGCAAGGACACAATCATAGCAGTGGGGACAGTAATGACAGTGGTGGTAGCAGCTGCAGTTTCCATGTACTAAGAGCCTGTTTGTGACAGACCATTGTATATATACATGGTTTTATTTAAAGCTCACAATAACTCTACAAGGGAGCTATTATTGTCCCTATTGTACAGATGAAGCAACTGAGGTTCAAAAACATAACATTATTTGCTATGGGTCACACACAACAAAAGGAAGAGTTTGGGTTCAAATTCAGGTATAGCTGACTCAAAAGCCCATTTTCCTAACCCCTGTATCAAATGGGAGAACCCAGAGAAGCAAGTCCCTTTCTCTCCAGGTATCTTTGTATACTTTTTGTCTCTTGCAGCTACTGAATACCACCTCAGAATGTGCCCATTCTGGAGAGCTGACATTTCTCTTTGTTGGAAAGTCACAGAGGAGCTGCTTGGCTAGGTTATCACTGATGGCCTCTCAGGCCAGTACTGATCTGACAGGTGCAACTGCTGGGAGCATACAGGGCCCTCCATTCCATTTCCATGGATGGTTCTGTGCTCCTTTTACAGCCAGAGTTACAGGGCAAAAAAGGATGGTAGGGATAAAGAGGGAGCTTCTCCAGACTTCTCCACCTTTCAGAACTTGGAAAATAAATCCAGTAGTTTGTCCAGGTTGCAAGATCCCCAACATCTCACACCCACTCTGAGACAGGGGCTGCAAGGACATTCCCAAGCAGTTCAGTTAGGCCCAAATTGTCATTGCATTCCCCAATCAGGTACAAAACTAACTCCCTTCAGATAATCCAACTATTTCATTCTTATGAATCATTTACAAGCCTTCCCCATCATAAGCCATGAATGTCATCTGTCGGAATTTCACTGCTAGTAGAGCGGTTAACCCAATGTGAGTTGTTGCCCATGTTGAACGACTTCAGTAAAACTTTTAGAAATGTCACATAGAGACATATTGGTATCTATAAGTTCTCTGGCCATAGATGTAAATGGTATTCAATTTTAATTCAGAACATTATTAAAATACCTATAAATAATCACTATAATCTAAAGTGTTAAAAACATTCTCTATTTCCCAAGTCTTCAATAATATTTTTTACAAAAGATGTTTATTCATAAAACAAATGGTTACTGATATTCTGAAGCATATATAAGGATGAAATGTCACTGTCTTTAATCCTTCTCATAAATGTTTTGGGTTTTCTTTTTCAGGACCTAAAATGGCATTCACACATTTATTGTTAGGTTTTTTTCTCACTGAAAATGTCCTTTTTATCTCTTATATCAAAATATTACAATAATAGCTTTCAAATGGAAACTCAGGATAGAAGCATGTTATATTTTAGTAGTTTCCAGATTCAGTTACTAAAATTGCATTTTTACATATTTGCTTATCTGCACCTTACTTATATATCTTTATTTTTTCAGTTTCATCTTAAGTAATAATATCTATGAAATAACTATTTACATATACTAGTTATTTTTTATGCATAACATCAAAATAAAATTTTAAAATATATAGTATACTCTATATAGAACAAACATATATTTAAATTTTTATATAATCATCACAGGTACCACAGTTAACAGCCATACTTTGGGATATATAGATTAGTGGGAAGAATTTGAGATTTGGGATGAAAACCCTTAGATTCTAATCCTTTCCTGGCAGTAGTAAATTCCTTTAAAAAGATTAATACTGAACCACAGTGTTTGTATCTGTTAATCAGAAATAACCATGCTGCCCTGGCCGGTGTGGCTCAGTGGATTGAGCACTGGCGTTTGGATCAAAGGTTCACCAGTTCAATTCCTGGTCAGGGCACATGCCTGGGTTGCTGGCCAGGTCCCCAGTAGGGGGCACATGAGAGGCAACCACACATTGATGTTTCTCTCCCTCTCTTTCTCTCTCTCTACCCCTCCATCTAAAAATAAATAAATAAAATCTTTTTTTTTAAAGAAAGAACCATGCCTTCCCTACTATAAGTGAGAAAATGTCTTTGAAAATATTTTGTAAAAGTGTAAAGTACTATCAGATGAAAACTTTGGTTTTTTTTTTAGTAGTGAGTCTTCCTAACAAGATTGAACTCTTCCAATTTTTAGTTTGGAAACAAATATCCTAGGGCTTACTGAAGGCTATAAGAGCATAATCACAGTTGCTCCTCAAGAGAGAATGAACTACCTTCTCCTGGCACCCAGAGAGCCATCTCTGGATGGGGGGTCAGTCCATCCATGATAGTCACACTCAGAAGCAATGCTGAGATGGGCTGGGCCAGCTCTTAGCTTTTCCAAAGTTGGCTAGCTGGACCACCAATGGACAGAAGGTAAGTGCCCAAAATAAAGGAAAAGAAAAAGTGGTATAGCTTCCTCTCCTTAGGATCCGAAAGGAGCAAGCCTAGGGCACACCAGGTCAGGCAGCAAGAACAGAGGGATTCCAGTGAGTTTCAGTCTTGCTTCATGAAGCAGAGATTAAGCCTTATGTGCTTTGTCATAAAGTCAAGTAGCTAATGAGTAGCAGAACCAATATTTTAAAATGTCTGTCTTCCAGATTGCTTTAATTTGGGCTCGTTTAGTCTCCCTTTCCTCAGGCCTGAGTAATCCCTTCATCAGTAGAGCCATAGAAAGACCTGGTATCTCATACTGTAGTCCTTCATTTTGCTTGATCTATTGAGTCACTGGGTGACCAGAAACATGGGGCTTTTGAGGAAAAGAGAGAAAGCCAACCCCACTCTCAGTCTCTGTGTGCTACTGCCCATTCCCCCATACCTCTTGTGACTTTTATTTGGCATCCCTGACCTTCTAAACCTGACTTTAAAAGTACCTATTCCTGGATTTCTGGTCAAGATAGAGGCATAGGTAAATGTGGCTTGCCTCCTCACACAACCATAGCAAAATATAACTAAAATATAGAACAAACATCACTCAGAATCGTCAGAAAATTGAGCTGTATGGAAATCTGACAACTAAGGAATTAAAGAAACGTCATTCATCTAGACGGCTAGGAAGGACAGAGACTGAGACCCAGTGATCTCAAACCCATGTGTGGTGAATATGACATGAAGGGATATCTTGGGAGCGAGGGATCCAACCCTTATACCAGACTACCCAGTCCAGGCTCCCAGTGCCAGGAAGATAAGTCCCCAAAACTTCTGGCTGTAAAAACCAGTGTGGGTTGGGTTGGGAAGAAACTGTGGGATCCTTGGGCTTCTCCTCTTAAAGAGCCTTGCACCACACATGGACTTATTCAGACTCACTCATTCTGGACTCCAGCACCAGGGCAATAGCTTGAAGGGCAGCAGTGGCCTACGGGGAGGAACTAAAGTGCCTGACATCAGGGCAAGAGTTTGGGGACAGCTTTCTCCCAGATAGAACTGCAGACAGTGGCCATTGTACCTTTTCTGAGCCTTCCCCCACATAGACTCACAGTGCAGCAGCACTATATCTGAATTTCCATCAACCTGGCACACACCCATATGAAGGGCTGGGCTAGGCACAGGCTTCAGACTTTCCCAAATCCGCTCAAACAAGCAACAGCTGAGCTCAGCCTCTGTACTCTCACTGAGTGGCCCCAGTCCCAGCACTATCAGCAGCCACCTGCAGATCACTTTAGACTTATACCAAGGAGCCCCAGACAGAACACAGGTGGAGGGTGACTTTAGACTGCACCACCTGGGACACCCAGAGCCTGTGCACCCAGTGGACAGTTACAGACCACATCAGAACACCACCCAGCCACCTCCACAAGGCACAGAGGGAGGTAGTTGCTGACCAGTGGTCACAGCCAGTACTACCAGCTGTCTAGATTGGGTAAACCCCTCTCATTGACCTGCTGACTTCTCTACAAAAGGAAGGAGTAATCAGCCCATATGGAGGGATCACCTTAAGTACACCACTTGGGAGATAGGGGAGGCTATGCCATGAACTGCACAGGACACCTGCTGCATTAGGTGACACTACCAAGACATGGAATCAAAACAGCTCTACCTAATACATAGAAACAAACAGGGAAGCTGCCAAAATGAAGAGACAAAGAAACATCCCAAATGAAAGAACAGATCAAAACTCCAGGAAAAGAACTAAACAAAATGCAGATAAACAATCTATCAGAAGTAGAGTTCAAAACACAGGTTATAAGGATGCTCAAGGAACTCACTGGGCACTTCAACAACATAAAAAAAAAAAAAAAGACCCAAGCAATAATGAAGGATATCCTAACTGAAGTAAAGAACAATTTACAGAGAATCAACAGTGGAGTGGATGAAGCCAAGAGTCAAATCAATGATTTGGAACATAAGACAAAAAAAGACATCCAATCAGTATGCCAAGAAGAAAAAAGAATCCAAAATATTGAGGATAGCTCTGGCTGGTGTGGCTCAGTGGATTGAGCACTGGCCTGCAAACTGAACAGCTGCCAGTTCAATTCCCAGTCAGGGCCCATGCTTGGGTTGCAGGTCCTCATCTGGGGGCATGTGAGAGGTTTCTCCTTTGAACAATGATGTTGGTCTCCTTCCCTTTCCCTCTCTCCAAAAGTAAATAAATAAAATCTTTAAAAAATTTTAGGATAGTGTAAGAAGCCTCTGGGACAACTTCAAATGTTCCAACATTCACATCACAGGGGTGCCAGAAGGAGAAGAGAAAGAGCAAGAAATTGGAAACCTATTTGAAAAAATAATAAAAGAAAACTTCCCTACTTTGGTGAAGAAAATAGACATACAAGTCCAGGAAGCACAGAAAGTCCCAAACAAGATGGATCCAAAGAGGACCACACCAAAATACATCATAATTAAAATGCCAAAAGTTAAAGATAAAGAGAGAATCTTAAAAGCAGCAAGAGAAAAGCAAATAATTACCTACCAAGGAGTTGTCATAAGACTATCATCTGATTTCTCAAAAGAAACTTTGCAGGCTAGAATGGAATGACAAGAAGTATTTAAAGTGATGAAAAGCAAGGACCTACAACCTAGATTACTCTATTCAGCAAAGCTATCATTTGGAATTAAAGGGCAGATAAAGTGCTTTCTAGACAAGGTCAAGTTAAAGGAGTTCATCATCACCAAACCCTTATTATATGAAATGTTAAAGGGATATATTTAAGAAAAAGAAGATCAAAACTATGAACATTAAAATGTCAAAAATACATTGGAGAACATTGGAGATAGGGAGAATACCGTGGCCAGTGTGAAGGGGGTCTAGGAGAATTGGGCAAAAGGTGAAGGGATTAAGGAATGCAGATTGGTAGTTACAAAATAGGCAGGGGGATGTTAAAAGCAAGTATAGGAAATGGAGTAGCCAAAGAACTTATATGCATGACCCATGGACTTGAACAATGGTTGGGGGGGGGGGGCAGGGAGTTGTCAGGGGAAGTGGAGGATGCTGGGTGGAGGCGGGCAAATGGGGAAAAATTCAGACAGCTGTAATAGCATAATCATTTAAAAAGAAAAATACCTATTCCTCAAAGTCCTACCTGGCAAGGACTGTTCTTGATTCGATAGCTCTTTCTGTGGCTCCTCTGTCTTTGTATCACTAATATAATATACACATTTGTATTTTAACTGTTAAGTCATTTGCATGAGTTAACCTGACCCCAACTCTACATCACATTTGTTGAGGTTAGATACTGTGTCCTACTGGAAACTCAGCAAGTGTCAGTCAACTGACCAGTGAGTATTACCAGACCAGGGAAAAATCAAGCAGGGCAGAAAGACACCAGCAGATAAAGGAAAAGAGAAACAGAAAACAGATTCTATATTCCTATATCATGGCCCCCTCTGTCACCCAACTCTGGCCCCACAAAAGAACCAAGCTCCACTCTGAACCATATTATGGGTACTGGGTTCTGTGAATTCAAAGAAATATGAGATGAGGCCACTGCTCTCAAGAGCCTTACAGCATAGTGAGAAAGACAGCAATGTAAACAATTAGAAAATTCTGAGTGTGACAACAGCTACAAAGGGAGGCTGCCTAAGGGAAAAAAGAAGATGGATTAGCCCTACAGGGACTATGACATTCCTGTGCCTTGAAGCCCAAGAAGTTTTGCCAGATAGACACAGAAAGGAACTTGAGAGCAGAGAACAGAGTGTGTGGGAGAGGTACTGGGGTGTGTGTGTGTTGGTGGACTGACAGAAGATGAGGCTGAGGGCAGAGGCAGGGCCTGGTCTTATCAGTGGACCATAAGGGTCCCTGCCAAGGAGATTGCACTTGATCCTACAAGTCCAAAGGGAGCTAAAGCAGGGTTTTAAGCAAATGGATGATCCTATTTGATGTTTAGAAAAACTGCAGCAGGATCCCCGTTAGGAAGGTGCAGCTCCTCTGTCAAGTGTCCCAACACTCTCTCAGTGGGACTTCTGTCCGCCAGCCTAGGAGCTGGGCAGCCTCCCCACTGAACTTTGGGGGACAGGCAACCAAATTTCCTCCTTAACAGGAACATCATAATCAAATTGACGGGACCAAGACCATACTAGGACCAAGGTGGTAAGTTGAAAAAATTGGGCCCTGGCTGGCGTAGCTCAGTGGATTGAGCGTGGGCTGCGAACCAAAGCATTGCAGGTTCGATTCCCAGTCAGGGCACATGCCTGGGTTGCAGGCCATGGCCCCCAGCAACCGCACATTGATGTTTCCCTCTCTCTCTCTTTCTCCTTCCCTTCCCTCTCGAAAAATAAATAATAAAAAAAAAATCTAAAAAAAAAATTGGAAAGAAAGCAAGTGTCTACCAGAGCATCATCTTTACCCATTTTGATGGGTATTAAGGAGCAGTTAACTTTGTGGGTAAGGGAGAGCTATATCACAGGAGGTTATGGCTGGGCCTGAGAGGATTTAGCAAGTAGAAACACAACCATGATCCTGAAGAGAAATTTGATAATGGCCAACACTGACTTAAAGTTTTAGGATTCCCTGGGAACTGTTGTGAGGTAAATAATTAATTCATTGGGTGTAAGACTTAAGAGTCACAGAGAAGGAAAAAGAAGGACTATAACAGCTCTGCTCAAACACTGTCATTAATGCCAACAGAAAAATCCCCTTCATAAGGACTTACTCCAACACCATCACTGAAAGGCACCAGGGAAAACTCCCTGAAGGTCCAAAGTATTTATTTGAAAATAAAGTGAGTAGGGCAAGCATTATATCAACTTACAGCTTCTAGAAAAGTACTCTTTGAGTACTCTAGAGAAAAAAATTGCAAGTACTAACTGCCAGAAATGTGAAATGTATGAATATTTCCCACAGATATGAGCACTACCGTCATTACCACCACCATCATCAACACTTTTGCTGCCAAATTGTAAGTCAGATTCTCCCCCCATGAAGAACTTCAGAGTCTCATAAAATTTACACATTTCAGTGCCTAACTTGCCACCAGGCAATGACCAAAGTGGTAGAAAAACTACATATAGTCTAATAATACTGGTTTTTCTTATGCAGATAACACCCAGGAGGCTTACATGTGTATAGTAAGATATGCCAAAGTGATTGACCAATCATTTTTTTACAACAAATTACTCAATGGGTAATTGTTGAATAAAAGTCCATTGCATACGAAGCTCCATGGCAACTGTAGCAGGGAATGCATCGCATGCTGTAGGTACGTGATATCATATCTAAGTGAGCTGTGTAATCTGACAAAGATGATCATGATTGGAAAGGGCAGCCATTTCAGATCATCTGATTGCTCCATGCTCATCACACTGGCTTTTCCTCTAATTCTCCTTCTGTTATGCAGGACCTCCTTCTTCCCTGTTCCTCCAGCAAACTGCAAGCTCCTTGAGGGCTGGAGCCATAACCAAGCCATCCTAACCATTTCCACCCAGGGGAGCTAAAACAGAGCTTCTCAAACTTAAATGTGTGTTAAATTATCAGAGAATTCCTGGCCAACCCATACGCCTGCATCAAACCATATAGGATCCAGCCCAAGAATCTGCTTGTGCACCCTCCACCCCCCACCCCCTGCTGATGATTCTGATTCAGACAATCAGGAATCCCACTCAGAGAATATTTTTCAATCAATAAGCCAGAAACACATGCTTTGGATCAGTTAGAGCCAGGTTTTATCCCAACTCTATATCTACTAGTTACAGGGCAGATATGTAACAGTTTCTTAAATTCTTTATGTCTCACTTTCCTCAGTTATAAAATGGGGATGAATACAAACTCATAGCAATTAGCAGAATGATGGTTGCCAGAGGCTAGGAGAGGGGAGCTGAGGAGCAGTTATTTAATACGGACTGACCAAGTTTTGCTTTTGCAAGAGAAAAAGGGGTCCGGAGGTGGGTTACACAGCAATGTGAATGTGCTTAACACTACTGAACTGTACACTTAAAAATGATTGTTACAGTAAACTTTGGGCCATATGTTTTTACCACAATTAAAAAGAAATAGAAAAAATATTGTTAATGGGGTTGGGCATTACAGGAAATAAAATATGTCCAGTGCAAGGCACAGTTCTGGGCTACTAACTGCTAAAAAAATTACAGCTACTACTATTGTCATAGCCATAGTTCTTAAGGTTTTTTAAACATGAATGAATTACTATTTAAAGGCATTTTAAAATAAATTATATAGTCTAAATCTTCAGACTGATGGAAGTTCCTTTATTTTGAAAATAGTATGTGTGCCAATTTATCAGGAATGCCCTGGGCTATGAAACTGAAACTTATCTGTAAGCATTTATTAAGGAATGTTTCAAACCCTCCCTGCAAATCTAAGTAGTTTGACAAAGTGCGTTTTTCTAAATCCTGACCAACAGACCATTCACATTTCATAGGTAGATCCATATGTTAAGAAACCCATAATGTAGGTTGATATGTTGAAGCAGGAGAATATTCATACGAGGCCACGTGATTCTTTTTTTTTATAGTTTTTTTAAGAAGATTTTAATTACTTATTTTTTTAGAGTGAGGGGAAGGGAGGGTGAAAGACAGGGAGAGAAACATAAATGTGAGAGAAACATTATCGGTTGCCTCTAGCACACCCCCAACTGGGGACCTGGTCCACAAACCCAGGCATGTGACCTAATTGGGAATCAAGCCAGTGACCTTTCAGCTCATAAGCTGGCACTCAGTCCACTGAGCCACACCAGCCAGGGTTAGGCTGTCTTTTTTTTTTTTAGTTATCTTTTATTGATTATGCTATTACAGTTGTCCCATTTCCCCCCTTCATTCCCCTCCACCTTGTACACCCTCTCCCACCCACATTCCCCCCTTTAGTTCATGTCCATGTGTCATAAGTTCTTTAGCTTCTACATTTCCCATACTATTCTTGTCCTCCCCCTGTCTGTTTTTTATGCTACTTATTCTCCGTACCTTTCCCCACTCTCTCTTCCTCCCACTCCCCTGTTGCTAACCCTCCATGTGATCTCCATTTCTGTGGTTCTGTTCCTGTTCTAGTTGTTTGCTTAGTTTCTTCTGGTTTTATTTTAGGTATGGTTGTTAATAATTGTGAGTTTGCTGTCATTTTACTATACATGTTTTTTTTTATCTTTTTTTCTTAGATAAGTCCCTTTAACATTTTATATAATAAGGGCTTGGTGATGATGAACTCCTTTAACTTGACCTTATCTGAGAAGCACTTTATCTGCCCTTCCATTCTAAATGATAGCTTTGCTGGAAAGAGTAATCTTGGATGTAGGTCCTTGCCTTTCAGGACTTGGAATACTTCTTTCCAGCCCCTTCTTGCCTGCAAGGTCTCTTTTGAGAAATCAGCTGACAGTTGGTGGGAACTCCTTTGTAGGTTACTGTTTCCTTATCTCTTGCTGCTTCCAGGATTCTCTCCTTTATTTTAATCTTGGGTAATATAATTGTGCCTTAGTGTGTTCCTCCTTGGGTCCAACTTCTTTGTGACTATCTGAGCTTCCTGGACTTCCTGGGAGTCTATTTCCTTTGCCAGATTGGGGGAAGTTCTCCTTTATTATTTGTTCAAATAAGTTTTCCACTTGTTGCTCTTCCTCTTCCCCTTCTGGTACCCCTATATTTCGGATGTTGGAATGTTTAAAGATGTCCTGGAGGTTCCTAAGCTTCTCCTCATTTTTTTGAATTCTTATTTCCCCATTCTTTCCTGTTTGGTTGTTTCTTTCTTCCTTCTGGTCCACTCTGTTGTTTTGAGTCCCAGTTTCCTCCCCATCACTATTGGTTCCCTGTGCATTTTCCTTCATTTCTCTTATCGTAGCCTGCATTTGTTCATCTAATTTGTGACCAAAATTAACCAGTTCTGTGAGCTTCCTGATCACCAGTGTTTTGAACTGTACATCTGATAGGTTGGCTATCTCTCAGTCGCTTAAAAGGATGGGTTCTGGGGATTTGATTTGTTCTTCTGTTTGAGCCATCTCTCTCTCTCTCTCTCTTTCTCTCTCTCTCTCTTTTTTTTTTTTTTTGGTCTGGTCACGCCTGTTACGTATGAGGGGCAGAGCCTTAGGTGTTCACCAGGGTGGGGCACCCCAGTTGCTGGGTTGTGACCTTGTATGTGGGGGTGGGGGCGAGAGGGAACAATGGCAGTTGCTCTGTTCTCCGTGGGACCTCAGTCCCTTCTTCTGCTTCCCCCAAGCAAACTGGGCCCCTCCGGTGCCAATTCCCTTGTGGGTGGGCTTGTGCATGCCTTGGGACCCTTCAAGGACCTCTCCTGTGAGGCTGGATGTCTCTTCGTGTGCCTCAACTCCCACAGGTGTCCTCCATCAGTGTCCCAAGGCTCTATTTTCCTGTGCTGGGATCCTGGGTTGCACACACTGCCTTGCTTTACAATCGCCGCCTCACTGGGTCTGCTGGTTGCCACCCCTCGGCCGGCGTCTGCCAGCTGCCACTTGTACACTCAGGGTCCACCTGCTGCGGTCTTGGGCGCTCCCCAGATACCTTACACACCTGGTCCCAACTCTCTGCTCTCCACGCCTCAACCCGCGCCTGGCTGCTCCTCTCCAACCCTCCTACCAGTCTGGATGAACGGGTCTAATTTAACTTCTTGGTTGTCCCACTTCCATTCAGATCAATTTTCTATCAGTCCTGGATGTTATTCTGTTTCTAAATTGTTGTTGTCCCTGTCTTGGTTGCGCGTGGAGGTACGGTTTGTCCACCTATGCCTCCATCTTGGCTGGAAGTCTAGGCTCTCTAATTCTTAACACTAAAATCCTCTATTTGCAGAAATGAAGGAAACGACAAAAATGTTGAATTTCATTTTCCAGTTTAAGCTTCACAAAGGAAGTTAACCAAAATCTGCCACTGTAGAAAAAAGAAGTGATCTCTTTTGTCTTTAAACACTACATAAAACACTACATGAAATATTGCATTTCTGATGTGCATGTGGAACCCAAAGCAAGTTCGGGGTACATGGCATAGACCCAAAGCCATCATTTTAATTCTCTGTGTGTCATTTTGATTTTATGTACATCTATCCTATTTTTGCCTTGCCAGTCTATTATTTAAGGTTTAGCAGAAAAAAAATGTCCTGTTTTACAGGACCATAATCTGCTTGTTGGGTGGATAACCAGGAGGCCTTTGGCCTTCATCATTTACTTCAACAAGGTAACTAGACTATTGCCTTGTAAAACAGCATGAGTCCCACACCCTGATTTCATGTGTCATGCTAACCCACAGAACATCCTTGGAACTTCTATCAAATTCTTAAAATTGATCATAGTCACAGAGATGACCAAAATTAGTTCTAGGCTGAAAAAATTAGTCAAAGGCTGATCTGAGAGTATAAATAGTAAAAACAACAGTGCAGGAAATGACTTATGGTACAAAATTTTAGTCTACACTGGTGTTCATATGAATCAGATTTATCATTCCAAGGCTTAGAAGGTTAAGCAGATACAGTCATGCATCACTTAATTATAGGGATACTTTCTGAGAAGTACTTCATTAGGCTATTTCATCATTGTGCAAATATAAAGTGCACTAAATAAACCTTGATGATATAACCTACTACACATGTAGGCTAAATTATAGCCTGTTGCCCCCTAGGCTACAAACCTGTACAGCATGTTACTGTACTGGATGCTGTAAGCAATTGTAATGTGTTGCAGTATGACATTAAAATGTCTGTGACATCACTAGGCAATAGGAATTTTTTGTCTTCATTATAATCTTATGGGACCACTGTCATATATGGGGTCTTAGTCATTCACTGAAACATTGTAGTGCATGACAGTACTGGTGAAAATTCTAATCCTAGTGGCTTTTAAATCTCTCTACTAATTGAAAGACAAATTCTGAAGTCATTGCTAAGGATTCCCTGCCAATTTTTTTTTTACTTCCATCCTAAATACAACACTGTGTTATTGTGGGAGATGCCCGTTTCCAGAGCGCCTGAGAGACCCATCCAGGAAGTCCTGAATGATGACAGCATTGATTGTTGACAGGTAGCACTTGTGAAATCCAGAAGTAGATGGCGACATATGCAAAAAAACCATCAGCTAGGATTATGACTGTTCCAAATCCACCCCCAGGTCTCAAAAGTCCTGCCTTCCACTCACACCAGCATCCTTGCCAGCAGGTAGAAGGAAGGAGAATTAAGATGAAGAGCTGTGATTACAAACAGCAAAAATAAGTGATTAAAAGAACATAAATATCCAGACATTAACTTCTATTCTGGGCATGCTGCCTTCTTTCCATTAACATTTTCTTTTTTTTATACACTAAAAGAATTATCTTATTATCTAAATGTGAGGGTCTGTGATGAAGGTTTGAAATTCTGAGACCCAATTGTTAACTTTTCCTTGTCATAAGACCGTGGAAAATCACTTTACCCTGGCCTGTATCCTCACCTAGAACAGGACCTAAATCACAGCATGCACTCAGTAAGTATTTCCAGAGGTTAAAAAAATGAATCTGTAAAATTAGGATAAGCCAGGAGAGATCAGAGATTTCTTCCAGTCTCACCATTCAACAGACCTATGATTTTTTTGTTATGGGCTCCCTCATGTCCCTTGTCATTTTAACCCTCTTCTGCAAGTGTGTACCAACAGAGAAATCTCTTTTTACTCAGTACAATCCTACCTTACATTTTTTCATCACATGATAGTGTTACCTCTCAATTATGTTACAGCAAGAAGAAAGCATTTTGCTGTTAACCTGTTCATATGTGTTTTTTTCAAACAATAATCAGTTGCCAGAGCATATTACTGTTTTTAAAGTTCTATATATTTCAAAACCTATAAGGAAGTATTTACATTTTCCTTCCACAGTTGTTTTCTGCTTGATTTTATGAGTTAAATGAACAGTTTCCAATACCTTGTGTCTGATGTTTTTCCACTCCATTAAAATGCTAAAAGATTTTTTCCTCTTTAGAAGAAAAAAAGACCTTCCCCCTGTAATTTACTCTGTCTTTCTTGAAAGTGTGGTTGAAAAGTCAGTAAAACTCAGGCAGAATCTAAAATGTTCTTGTTGTACAAGTGTGTGCCTAAAGGAAGCCTATAATTTCCGAGCATTCTTTCAGGAAGTTTGTATTCTGTTTTCCAGGGAGCCTTTACTTTCCAAGGGAGTATGATCGACATGCCATTACTGAAGCAAGCCCAGAACATTGTTACGCTTGCCACATCCATCAAGGAAAAATGATCTGTTAAATTAAGCTCTCATCATGTGGGCTGAACGTATACAGTGGGTTTCTTAAAGACAGACCATAATACCCAAGGCAACTCGTTGGTATGCCAGATTGGAACTTTTCTCAGTTTACAGTTCATGTTAATCATGTTTGTTGTCGCTGTTGTTATCTCAGTGGCCACATACTCCTCTAAAATGAACTTTCTTCTTCTTTTTGGTTCTGCGTTCATGATTTTATTACTCATTTATATGTTATAGATATGGACTTGTTATTTCACAGGGAGATAAAATAGTAGGGAAAGATATCTGTGAGGGGAAATTAGGTCTTTCCCAATATGCATACTCCCTTCATCCTCACATTAGATGTTTCCCACATTATTCATTTGTTCACTTGACTCCATAAATAATTTTAAGAAAGGCCAGGCTTTTAAAACATAACTGAACCAAGGGATTGTGTTTATTTCAATAGAAATCTGATTTTTAAAAAAACAACAGTGATAACATAGAAAAGTTGATTAATAATCATATTGGTTTATACAGATATCTCAAAAAAAAATCTTCAAAACTGTTTACTGTTAACCTCCACCCCCCCAAAATGAAACATCCATAATCTGTAACTGTTCAGTGGTGGGTGAGAAAGTCCACATCCTGGATGAATGCTTTGGGACATTACTAGCAATTAAAAAATAAATGTGCATAAACACAAGACTATCCATTCTCCTCCTTGATTTCCTTGTTTAACTGTTTGCCACTGAGCCCATTTCCCCTGTAAATGTATGGCCGGGACAGGGGCCCCTCAGCTATAAACTTGTAGCCTCTAAGAAGACACAATGGGGCAGAGCTGGTGCATATGGTCCCCTGCGAGATTTGCATCACATTACAGATGCTGCTACAGGTCATATGGGTGGTGTGGTTAACGGGCTTAGTAAAGCTGTTTTGAAGAGGTTAACCCAGCTTGTAGGAAGGGTAAATAAACATAACAACCAGCCATTCTTCCCTATTCAGCATGTGCTCTTATATTGAAGGCTAAAGGGTATTGAAGCTGCGAAGGATCAACTTGTGTTTGCCAGAGGACGCCAGTGAAATTTGAAACACCAACAATCAGAGATTTTGTTTCTGCCCCTCATTAAATCATGAGCTTTTGTGTTGAGACTCTGGATAACTGTTCTTTAAGAAATTAACAGAATGGGAAGTTTTAAACTCTACACCAACCTTTTCATGACCTACACAGCAGCAAGGCTGCTACTCTTAGACAAACACCATGGGGAAGGCTGTTCTGTTTATTTAAATTTGTAAATAGAAAACAGTTGTTGTTGTTTTTTATTTTCATTTTTCACCTCTTCCTCAGCTCTTTTTGTTTATTTCCTATGTGGCCTCTATTGTGTATCCCAACCAGGGGCCTCCTCTCCCCCATCTCTTCCATTCCTTCAGGAAGCCCCAGGGGGAGTAGAACTCAAGGTTATATACAAGGAAAAGGATCATGGAACCAAAGCAAAGTAGGAAGGTCCACATGCCATCATGTAACACCCACCCAACCAAAGCATGGCAGGAAGGGGGGTAATTTAGTTTTGACAGGAATACCAGAGGAATACCGCAGAAAGTTTCTGGGGAAACACATTCTTGATTAACAAACTAATATTCCCAAACATGGGATCCTTGGAGACAGCTCTTAAACAGAAAAGGGATGTGCCAAGTAGCCTTCCTTGGACAGCGCATCTCCCCTCCTTGGTGCACTCCCTTTAACTACTCATGAGAGCATTGTCACCCTTCACCTTGGTTGCTCTGCGGTGCTTCAGAGTTACCTGGAAAGGGAGGTGGACGCTACACACATCCTCATGTGGAGGGGCTGCATGGAGACAGCTAGCATCTCTGCCAACTTTCGAGATGACTCACCTCCAGCTAAACTGGGCTTCATGACTGCAGGCGGGCAGTGGGCAGCAATCACAGGAGAAGCAGCCCCCACTCCACCCCATTATTACAACTGTGCCCATCTAGGCTGTTAGCCAGGTGTGCACAAGGTTTAATCCAGGACCATAGGTATCCACACAGTTGAACCCCTCTGCTCAGAATGCAAAGACACAAAACTGCTCAGAAGGCAAAGGCCTCCTCTCATTCTGACCTGTCATACACACACACACACACACACACACTCCACTCAAAGTGCAAAAAGTGTAGGCAGGGCCAGTCTTAAGCAAAGGAGGAAAATAAAAATGTTTCTTTAACCCTGGCTGGTATGGCTCAATTGATTGAGTGCTGGCCTGGTGAACCAAAGTGTGGCTGGTTCAATTACTAGTCAGGGCACATGCCTGGGTTGTAGGTCAGGTTCCCAGTAGGGGGCGCACAAGAGACAACTACACATTGATGTTTTTCTCTTTCTCCCTTCCCCACTCTCTAAAAATAAATTTAAAAAATCTTCTTACAAAGTCACTGTTAAAAATATTTAAAAAAATAAAAACTTTCTTTGTATTTCTCCCGCAGGCAACCCCCTACTTCAACCCAACTGCCCTTTCCATCCTCTGTGTTGGTCCAGATAACCCCTCCAGGCTCTGACAGAATGAAAGGGCAAGTTAGCCTAGCCTCCACCCCAGTTTACACAGGCAACCCCCAAACCCTACATGGGAGTCTCCTCCAGCCATGAGCTCCCTGAGAACCAAGCCCTCCCTGCGAGGGAACCTCAGATGCACAGGTGAAGGCATTTGGACCTTGGGCAAAGCAGGTCCCTGGGCAAGGTCTCTACCCACATCACCAGCAGACCTGTGGGTCCCTAGGTCCCCAGCCAAGTTGAACCAGCCACCACACCCTTAATCTCAAACTGCACTTTGTTCAAACAAAACCACCTTGCTGTTTTAGTGTCCCCAAGTGTCAGATTTACTATCTTCTTCATAACCCCTTGGTTCTGATTATGGTAAGATCACGAAATAGGGACTCATGAGAGCCAAAAATCTGGACCAAGTACCCACTTTGAGCAGAGACTCTAGTGAGGACTCTGGAAGAATTTAGTCAGGGTGAGAGACTCATTGTTCCTCATTCCTTGAAGGACAAAATTCCAGGACAAGGAGATGCTGGGAGACAAGGTATCATTAATGTTTTCCTACCTGCATCTCTTTGGAGCCATGGCAGGGGGCTGGAGTGGTGGCTGTAGGTATCACAGGGAGGGTGGGAAAGAGTGAAGGAGGGCTGGGTGAACTGATTTCACTCGACATGAGGGCATCACCCAACCTGGGAGATTATCTGAGCTAGGAGTGAATCACAAAAAAGGGACTTTGCAGGAATCTGATTGATTAAAAACCATACCTGTTTATATTTTGCACAGCTCATCACAAGCTGCTTTACCTTATCATCTTCCTGTTATTAATTCTTGGAGCCTAAATTATGGGCAACACTATTAAAACATTATCAGAACTAATGAGAAACAATTACTTAGAAAATGAGCCTAGACAAGATTGAGTTGAAAACATCAGTGGTGATCACTGTAGATTAGTTTAATAAATCATCAGGTGCAAAGCAAGACTGACTGTATGTATGCAAAACCCTGTCACAGGAAAATGAAATGGAGACTTTTTGCATAATTTTTTCATTAATCTCAATAGGACCCGTGTGGTGTAGATTGTTTTATTCCCCTAATACCTTGCCTAGGGGGGTGGGGGAGAATGCCCAATAATGTCTTCATTGTTTTTGCTGAGGTCTTAATGACAATCTGTGACAACCTCATTTTAATGTATAGAGGATTTTATCAATCCAATCATGTTTTATTGAAATGTTGGGGGAAACTGGTGGAGTCAGGCACTGTCCCAGAGCACAAGTTGGGAAGTTCCCAGGCGTCTGGAGCCAGCCCCTTCGGATTTCCAAGTGTTCAACCTCTGGCTCTCTGCTGTCTTCTCCAAGACAGGTTGGGAAAAGTGTCCTCAAGAACTCAAAGACTTTATGCCTCCAATTTGAATTTGAAAGTAACTCATTGCCTGGCATATTTTGCTGCGCAACTGGGGGAAAAAATGTAGGGTTTTTACCCCCTTTACGAAAACAGGCGTACAATTATCACTAACATCTTTGCCGGAGCTTGGAAAACTGACTTTCATTGGCTACGTTAAATTTCTAACGATATCTTAAGGCGGGGGGTGGAGAATAAAAGCTTTTTTTAAAGAAAGTTCTGCTTTTACTGTTTTCATTTATCTTGGAAAGCTAAACGTCTTGCGTTTTTACTTTTACCTCTAGTACTTGGAAGACAATCGATGGTACCAAACAAGTTATAAGATTACCAGCAGTGTCTCGTGCATATTCATGCTGGCGAGGGTCACGGAGCCCGTTTGCAACGGCAGAGCTTGGGCCCTGGGCTCAGGAACACTGTCCTTCCCGCAGCCCAAACACCCTCTCTCCCCCCGCCCCGCCCCCAAGGTTTTCGTGTGCAGTGTAGGGGGGAAGTAATTAGCTGATCTCAACATTTAAATGTTAAAACCTTAGTCATCCTTTCCATGTTTTGTTTTAAATTGGGATGGGACTGAGGGTCTAAGAGACAGAACAAAATGAAAAATAAATTACTTTCCAAAACCTGCGTAGTACCTGAAATCCTGTGCAGCTTTTCAGTTGCTCTGTGACCAGTGATTTTTGTTGCTGTTGAAAATTTGTTTACATACCCGCAATTAACTGGCTGCATGTTTCCTTCTGAATCAGTAAGAATTGCCCAGGACAGGAAGAAAGAGGCTATGTAGGAAGGAACCAAAATCATCGTTAGCGCCTTTTGCGGTCGTTGTTTGCTGACGATCAAACCCTCTTTTAGCTCAGGGAGCTGAGCCTGCAGATTTTTTTTTTTTTAATTTTACAAAATCTTTTTGAATGTCGCTCGCGCTCTTACTTTTTATATTTTAGTTTCTCTAAACTTCCCCATTGAAAGTTCTACTGTTTGCTGCTTCCCACAGAAAGGGCCGGGCGAGCCGAGGGATGTGCGCCCTCTGGACGGAACACTCGGAGACAGCGTGCCTGGCCGCCCGGCCGGGCTCCCCAGGCCCCGAGGTCCCTGGCGCACGGAGGAGGAGAGCTGCAGGCTCCGCAGGCACCGTGCGCGCGGTGGTTGCTGCAAGCGCAGCGCCGTTGGGACGGCGGGCGCGGCAGGCGGGAGGACCCGTGGCCGAGACTGCAGCCCAGCTCGCCTGCCGAGGGCTGCTTGGAGTCCGCTGTAATGGTGGCAGATCAAAGGCTGCCCGGTGTCCCCGTGGAGACCGGGACAATCCCGTGCCTTTGTGAGCTGTTGCTAGGAGCCCAAGAAACTAAGAGAAAGTGTCAGGAGCATGTTAATCAGACTCGTTACAGTGTAACAATAACGTCCCTCTCTGGTCTCCCAGGTCCAGAGCACACTCCGCGCACCCTGCGCGCAGGCCCAACACCTGCGCGGGGCCCCTCGCGCCACCCTGGGGACCGGCTGGCCCCTGTGCCCCAATAACCCCCAAGTCAGTGCCTGGGCCAGTCACAAGGATGAGGACCTAGGGTCCCTACAAGTGACAGACGCATCTCCCAGGTCCTGGTCTCCTTGACTGGAGCCCTGCGCCTTTAACCTATCCAGCTCAAAGCCGGATCCATGGGATCCACGGCACGAGAGACTTTCGTAGGATCTGGATCCCCTTGCTTTTCAGTCATTGCGTTGAATCGTCCACGTTATTCAAACACGGTATTAGAATCAGGAGAAAAATGAACATTTCATTTAGGGTAGATTTTGGTTGAGAGTGTTTTCAGAAAAACTTTAAAGTCAACATTGCTAATTTTCCTTTCACATGCATAGAGTACCGTACACTTTAAGCGATAATCCCATGTTTGTTTCTTTTTAAATCACTTTGCTGATTTCTCTCAACTTCGAGACAATCACTTCATTCGTTCATTTATTCATTCAACAAACATTTATTGAACCCGATTGGGTGCCAGGCAGCTAGTCTGGAAGTGTAGGACTGGTTTCAGATGCTCTTTTAAAATCAGGATGGCTTTATGTGAAGTCAAAGAGGAACAAATATGTAAAATACCGTCAGATGCCAAAACCATAGAAGTACCATTGGCTACAAGTAGTGATAATCACAAGAGATACAAATTGACAATTTAAAACGTTTGAAAAACTACACACCATATGCTTGGAAAAACAGTCACTCTTTCACCTATTTCATCTCCTTGTCTGCTCTTCCGGCCCGTGGGAGCTCAGCCAGGCTGCAGTTCTGCAGCGGAGTCCTGCCCGAGGTCTGAGGAGTGAAGTCAGATCTGTGTGTTTGTAAACAGCCTGTCAGCCTTGCTGAGGGAACACTCTGGATTTTGGCCCCTTTTCTCCTTGGCTTTACAAAGGGAACTGCAAAGCCATGCTCAGGCTTAGGGCAGAATTTAGCCAACTCAAGATGCTTTTCTCCACCCAGTATGAGCTCTTATTGAGGAATCAACCCATTCAGAAAGGGCAGAGCAGACCACACTTTCAGAGCGTAACTGCTGAACCCGAAGTCAAACGCAAAGCTTTCTATTACAATACAGAGTAGAAAAATCCACTCTGGAGTCGCCTTGCCTACCTGTTGTGGGAGGGTCCTGTAACTTTGTTAGATTTCTCCATCGGTCAAAATCAATTTTTCTCTCATCATGTGTGCAACATGTAAACACGTAGAAAACTGGACGTGACCCCAGAGATCAGTCTAAGCCTGGGAAGGAACTTTGGAGATAACCTTTATTACATGAATAAGAAAGTCAGTGTGCCAAGAACTCCAGCTCATGAAAATCAAGGAAGACTAAGCACTGACTGTCACATGATGTGATGTTGATATGTCTAGCCAAAAGGGAGAAACTCAGTGAAAAGGAACCAGATATTTTCATCCCCACCATGCCAAATAGCTGTTTGGCTGGGTTTTGTTTTGCTTTTATATAACGAATCAAATTGCCTTAGTTATTCATACACAGTAAAAAAAAAAAAAAGCCAAGAGAAAAATGAACATCCCATTTGAGATAGCTTTGTGGTGGAGAGTTCCTTCAGAAGACTACACACTATGGGCATCTGGCTTAACTTGTTTTTTTTTTTTTTTAATGAGCTTTTTGAGTTCCATGGAAGGAAGAACATAAAAACCATCATGAACTTCTGGCTTAGATTCCCAGGGAAAACTGTGTTAATGACCCAAACTCCCAAATGAGGAAAGGAGCACATCTGTTTCCCCCATCAGATTTCCAGAAACTGGAATTTCTGCAGCTGTTTCCAGGGGAGCTCTAGGATGCTTCTTCCAGAGTGCTCTGAGGAAGCTCTGGCCACTGGAGCCCCTGGGCATATCCACACCAGCGACACTTTGCCTCTCTAGAGAGGCCCCGACTACAGCTGCAGGCCTGATGCTCCTTTACAAAGGCTTTGTCCAAGATGTAACCAACCCTCCCTCTTCACTCTGGCAACAAACTCCTAACCATTCTTCAAGTCACAACTTGAAGGTCACTTCTATGAGGACTTCCTAACTCCCCAGGGAAACAGGTCCTCCCCTTTAATTTTTTTATTTATTGTTGAGAGAGAGTTTCCTTTGTTGTTCCACTTACTTATGCATTCATTAGTTGATTCACATTCATTGGTTGGTTCTTGTATTGTATGTGTCCTGCCTAGGGATTGAACATGCAACTTTGGTGTATGGGAACAACACTCAGGCCAACTGAGCCATGGCCAGGGCTGGTTCAAATTTCTGTTTGTAGCACTTTTTTATGTGTGTGTGAATGTGTCCCTAAAACAGTGTGAATGCTCTGAATACTGGGCATTGCCATGCACCTCTGGGTCCCTATTCTGCTCATCGCCCACCCTCAGCAAGAGCTCAATAAAAGTGTTCGTTAAAATTAGGAGCCGAGTCTTTCCTCTAGCAGACACTGTGGTTTTGATCCCGACTTTATAATTAACGGGTTTTCTTATACTCAGACAAGTCATTTTTTCTGTCTAAGCATCAGTTTCTTCAACTCTAAGAATAATATTACCTGCCCTGGCTGGCGTAGCTCAGTGGATTGAGCGTGGGCTGTGAACCAGGCATCGCAGGTTCGATTCCCAGTCAGGGCACATGCCTAGGTTGCAGGCTGTGGCCCCCAGCAACTGCATGTTGATGTTTCTCTCTCTCCATCCCTCCCTTCCCTCTCTAAAAATAAATAAATAAAATCTTTTAAAAATAAAAATAAATAAATATTTCTAATCACTTAAAAAAAAAGAAGAATATTACCTAACAAAGAGTTGTTACGATAAGTCAATGGGCACAAAAATTTACCAGCCCCAGTCACCCTTAGAGAGCCTCACATGCCAGCGGGGGCAGTGCCTCTGCCTTGGCTGCAGATGGCTGCGCAGGCCAAGGGGTCACCCTTCCCAGGGCAGCGGCATCTGCTGAGCTTTATGTTATGTATATTTTACCACGATTTTAAAAAAAAGAATGTTTTAAAAGAAAATTGCAGTCAAAGAAAGATAAATGAAAACTATAAATAAACATATATAGTACTTTTTTTTAAAGCACCTAGCAAAAAAATAAAATAAAAATAAATAAGCCCTTGCCAAGTACCTCAGTTGATTAGAGCATTGTTCTAATAAACCAAGGTTGAGGGTTCGATCTCCAATCAGGGCACATACAAGAAGCAATCAATGAATGCATAAAGAAGTGGAACAGCAAATCAATGTTTCCCTCTCTTTCTTTCCCCTTTCCTCTATCTCTCTAAAGTAAATAAAAAATTTAGCCCTGACTGGTGTGGCTCAGTGGGTTGAGTGCTGGCCTGTGAACCAAAGAGTGGCTGGCTTGATTCCCAGCCAGGGCGCATGCCTGTGTTGCAGGCCAGGACCGCAGTGGGAGGCACATGAGAGGCAACCACACATTGATGTTTCTTTCCCTTTTTTTTTCCCTCCCTTCCCCTTTCACGGAAAATAAGTAAATAAGATCTTTGAAGATAAATAAAATAAAACAAATTTAAAAATAAATAAATAAAAAGCACCTAGCATTATGCTTGGTGTGTGTAGCAGGCATTCAGTAAAGGTCAAATGATTTCCATCCAGGTGCTCAACCTGTGCTACAGTCCAGGATGGGAATCCCACTGCAGCAAAGCTGGCTGAGAAGTGGATTTCTGTTAAGTGAACTCCATTTTCTCATTCTCCTTTATTGGTAGGTAAAGGATATGTTCTCCCAGGAAAACATCTTGACGGGGCCAATCCCTGGATATAGTGGTTATCGAGAGTCATGTGCATTCAAGGGGAGCTCTGTGGCTCTTTTGTTGTTCAGAACCTCCTAGTCCCATCCCTGGACTATGGAAATTTCTCTCCGTATGGAGCAGTTCTGACTAGAAACTCATCATCATTTTGTGCAACTCCCTGGTTTTGTAGACAGACACTGAAGCCAGGAGGATTATGCAGTACTGATTGCTGGCTGAAGGGGGCTCCATTCACATAGGGAAAAATAAAATGTGAATGTGCCTCCTGGAGTTGTGTGAACATTGGCCCTTCTAGTGGACTTGTTCAAGGTCACTCAGCTATCAAAACCAAGTCTACAGCAAAAATCTCAAAATTAAATCACTAAACCACACAGCTCCACACTAATGAATGCCTCAGATTTACTGTTTCACATTAAGTTCCCCACTAAGGAACCTCCAAATGAGTTTTTCGAAACAATGAGAAATTTAGCTGAAACCTATTTTTCAACAACTGGCTCCCTCAGAGACAGTTCCTGACCGAGGTGAAGATATTTGAGCCCATCACAATTCAGACCACTATACTTAAAACACAGCCAGGAAGTTCTGCCACCAGGCAAATACCAGCCTGCAGTAGGCTTGCACAGCCAGCCCCCTGGCCGCACAGGTGCTGATCCCTTCCCAGACTAAACAGTCGCTCAAACACACTGCAGGATTGTCCACTGGAGACTGGTCTATGGCTGGAGAATGTCTTGGGTGGTCTAAGGAAAGAGTCCCAGTAGAGGAATGAAGGAACAGGACCTAGACCTCAAGGCCCAGTAGAAGGTGACCACTCCAAGCTGTGTTTACTCTCTGGGCCTCGGATTGGCTCCGGCCTCACTCCTGCGGCCTTCATCCTCCATGGACTTCATCATTCTATGTATCATTGCTCATTCTATCTCCTCCCTACTGTGGTCTGCTTTCACTTCCTTTGTCCTGATTCTTATTATTTCATCTTCCTCCCTCTCCTCACAATTCCAAATGCAAAATTAACAAATGTAGGAAAGAAAACAAACTTCTTAAATTCTGTAATTTCTGTAAAATTTTTTTTTCCTAATTCTGCATCCACATTTTGGAACTAAATCTAGTGTCTTAAGTTCCTTGCTGGATGCTCCATAGTTTCTCATTTACTATGAAGTTGGCACAGGAAGTTTATTATTTATTAGCCCATTTTATTGCAGAGAGCCTGAGTGCAGAGGACAGCTCATGTTATACTTTGGGAATCTAGGTAAAAATGTCAGTGAGGCTGTTAATTATTCAACAAATTAAACGTTACTGTGAAAGCTGCTATTCCTAACATCCTCCATTTGATCATGCTGCCTTAGTGCAGAGCCAGCACTCAGAGCCTGTGTAAGCAATAAAAAAGACAAAGATCCGTCAAATCAGTATTGTTTCTTTATGTTTTAATAGAAAGTATGTGAATATGCAGCCAGATATTTTCAACTTATGGCAAATATTCCATTTTAGATTACTGAGGATGTGATCCTCTCTCCAAAAAAAAATGATTTTTCACAATTTTGCTTTATAAAAAACCTTTAAAAAATAATCAGTCTTTGCATCATGTAAAGAATTTTAAATTGTGAAATATATTTATGAGAATATTTAAGGTAAATATTTTCAAAATAATAAACAAATGAATGGGTCACAAATTTGCATGCATTACCTCTGAAAATGAGAATATTTAAAATGGTTTATTCAAATAGCACCATTGGCCTTTTTCCTTCCTTCTCAGGAAGCATGTGTGTTAAATTAGTACTCAGAAAATAGAATGTGTTTTCATAGCCTCCAGTGCACGTTTATAAAAACTTGTGATGATTTTAAGACTGCACCTTCATTTTTTGAATTTTCAAAACTTTTGCTCTTTTATTTTTTTTTCAACAAAACAAAGACTGAAGAACCCCTTTAAGAAATTTTATACATTCCCACAGAGTCCCAGTTTGTTGACCTTCAGGCCACAGAGTAAAACCTTTCTTTTAAGTCAAGCATTCCCCATTGGGAAGCACTCCAGCTTTTTCTTTTTATGAGGATTTTAAACTGCTGGACTTAATTTAATTACTGTATTTTGTACATAACTCTAAGAAGCCCCAGGGCATGAGCTTGACTTTAAAAAAAAACAAAACTTTCAAATGAATATCTTTACAAATGCACATTTCTGATAGTAATGTTACTTCTTTCACTTGTATTTCTAATCTGACTACCAAACATGGATCTTTCTGTTTTTGGATTTATTCATGGAGAGGTTACAAACCTCAGCATCCCTTTGCCACAGATACTCTTACTGAGTAGGCATGGGATGTAACCACTTGAGTCCTTAGTGTGGAACCTAGGTTTCATAACAAGAAAATAAAAACCATCTCCAGTTTAATTACATTTTTTAAAAGTTGAAGGTCACATAGTCTTCAAGGAAAAGGGTTCCTAGGTAGACATTGCCTTGAAAACAGTAGCATGCTGGCCCTGTGGCTGAAATCTGCCACCATCTCTCCTTATAGTTTCTGTGATGTATGCCTCCCTCAACATCAACTGCTGCTCCTGGACCCCAGCAGAGGCTGAACATACACACATGCACACACAAGCAGTTGTCATCCCAAGCTAATAGCAAAGATTCATTATCTTCATTTCTCATCTATCTTCATCCATAAACATTTTCATTTGATTATTTTGATTTCCATCTGGAAATAAAAAACTTTGACCACATCTTGACTCTCAAAGGTGAAAAATACTTTTTTTAGTAATTGATTTAAAACTCAGGAGACCTGGCTGGTGTGGCTCAGTGGATTGAGTGCCAGCCTGTGAACCAAGGGATCCCCAGTTCAAGTCCCAGTCAGGGTACATGACTGGGTTGCAGGCCAGGTCCCCAGTAGGGGACACGTGAGAAGCAACCACATATTGATGTTTCTCTCCTTCTCCCTTCTTTCTCCTCTCTCTAAAAATATACAAATAAAATCTTTAAAAAAAAAAAACAACTCAGGAATACTGAAACATGGGACAAACATAAATTTTCCAAATTCATAAGATCTGCCCAAAATACTTCATGGGCGTTGCGTTACTTATGAAGTAAGTTTCACTTTAGGATTTCTGAGATCTCTGAATTTAGGAAGATGTTTTAGAGCAAAATCGGATTTAGGTGAATCTGATTTTCTTATTTACTTTGATTTAAATTTTAGAGTAATACAAATCACCATTTTGGTGCCAAAGAATGACTTGAGAGATCAACTAGGCCAATGGATCTGGACCTTGGCTGCATATTAGAATCACCTGTGCAATAAGTAAACACCAATGTCTGGGCCTCACCGAGACTCATTAAATAAGGCTTTAGTCTGACCCATCATTTTGCAGTTAAAAAGTGAAACAACCCAACAAAACCCTGAAAGACTAAGTGTGGCTTTTACATTAGCAGTCTGCCCTGGCTGGTGTGGCTCACTGGATTGAGTGCCAGCCTGTGAAGTGAAAAGTCACTGGTTCAATTCCCAGTCAGGGCACATGCCTGGGCTGCATCCTAGGTCCCCAGCTGGGGGCATGCAAGAGGCAAGAAACTGATCGATGTATCTCTCCTTCTCTTTCTCCAACCCTTCCCCTCTCTCTAAAAATAAATAAATTTTTTTTAAAAGGATGAAAGAAGTCTAAGGTATGAAACTATAACAAGATTTGGGAACTCCTGGTCATGCTAAACTTCAAAAAGCAAACTTATTTAAAACAAGTAAGTTTCTGTAATTACATCTGAGCTACATGAATTGTAAAATAGTTGATTGATTCCTTCCACATGACATGCTTTCTAATTTTATGCACATTCACATCCTTGACTGATTACAGAAAATATTGGAATAGCCATTGCCTTGAAATAGTTTCACATTTAATTTCTAAAATAAGGTACATTTGTATGGATGGCTGTCTTCCTATAAGTTTCACTGAAAAGTTTGACTTCTTCAGCAGCAGCATCATGCATCACGATTAATATTCTGTGAATTTATTCTTCTTATATATCTTTAAAATATGTAGGCAGAAAACAATATTTGTCCCAGTGTCATCTGAAGAACTCAAAACACCTGAACTGTAAAGCTTTACATTATACAGTTTTTTAAGAAATGGAGGCAAAGATCAAATATATGGTAATGGGAGAAGATTTGATTTTGGGTGGTGGGCACACAATGCAATATACAGATGATACAGCAGAATTGCACACTTGAAACCTGTATAACCTTATAACCAATTTACCCCAATAAATTTAATTTTTTTAAAGATTTTTATTTATTTATTTTTGTAGAGAGAAGAAGGGAGGGAGAAAGAGAAGGAGAGAAACATTAATGTGTGGCTGCCTCTCATGCAGCCCCAACCAGGGGCCTAGCCCGCAACTGAGGCATGTGCCCAGACTGGGAATCAAATCAGTGACCCTTTGGTTTGCAGGCCCGCACTCAATCTACTGACCTACGCCAGCCAGGGCAATAAATTTAATTTTTAAGTAATGGAGGCAAATGGATATCCGTCAAATAACAACTCATCTGAGTGAGTTCCAGGGTCTTAGGAAGACAGGAGTGAGCTTAGCCATGATCTCTGAGGGCTTCAAGAGTACCAGAGAGGCCATGATGATGAGCAAGGGTTCCTTCTAGTAAGAAACTCAGCTGGTGGCTCAGCAGGCCCCTGAGCCATCTTTGTAAACACTTACCCTCACCCTACCTCCACTAAGAATACCAAAACACCACCTCCCTCACGTTTTCTGCTCCCCCCAGTCTGCCTCCCTCTCCCCTCTCCCCATCAAGAATGACATGCTTGCAGGTCACCATTGGAAAAAGAAAACTCCAGTCATTTTGACTTGAGGACCTGGTCTTCTCAGGCCAGGACCTCCCCTGAAAGATCCAGGAAGCTTTGATCTCAATTATTTGCCTTGGGCAAAAAGATCTCTGGTTAGCCACCACTCTAGGATCCTAATGAGGCCTGGACCTGGGATCAAAGATGCAAAGTTTTTTTTTTTTTAATCTAGGGACTGAGATGCAATAATTAAAGCTCTAGAGTTACTATCAGGGGGTAGGTTACCATATGGCCGATCTATACAGAATACATTTACTCATTCACTCCCCTAGCAGATGTTTATTAAGCTTCTATTATGTGTCTGTGCTAAGTGATGTCACTGTGTAGTGATGGGATAAGAAGGTTACTCTGGAGGAGCCCCAAGTTCCAGTAGTTCCACAGAAAGTGAAAGCAGGATGGGCAATTGAGGCCTTCCTTATTCTGGCTCTCCCCTTTCCCCAACTCTATTCTAATTATTCTTTATTACCCTTACAACAAATATGCAAATTCTAAACCAAGAATCTAGCTCCAGGTCTGAAATGAAACAAAGAAACAAAAAGGAATCTAAAAGTATCCTAGAGGTAGATTCTTATGCAGCCATAAAAAAGAATGTTTACAAAAAGTTTAAAATTTTTGCCCTGGACAGGTAGCTCAGTTGGTTAGAGCGTTGTCCCCATACACCTTGGTTATGGGTTCGATCCCTGAGGGCACATACAAGGACCAACCAATGAGCCCTGGCCAGGTTGCTGTACACCCAAAAGGTTGTGGGCTTGATCCTAAGTCGGGGCACGTATGAAGGCAGTTGATTGATATTTCTCTTTCACATAGATGTTTCTCTTCCCCACCCCTTCCTCTCTCTAAAATCAATAAACATTTCTTTGAGTGAGGAAAATAAATAAATAAATAAATAAAATTTAAAAGAAGAATCAACCAATGAATGCATGAATAAGTGAAACAACAAGTCAATGTTTCTCTCTCTCCCTCTCTCTCTCTAAAATCAAAAAATAAAAAATTTAATGGCAATGCACTGGCTAGTGTGACTCAGTGGATTGAGTGCTAACCTATGAACCGAAGAGTTGCTGGTTCAATTCCCAGTCAGAGCACATGCCTGGGTTGCTGGCCAAGTCCCCAGTAGCAGATGCACCACATGTTGATGTTTCTCTCCCTCTCTTTCTCTCTCCTTTCCCCTCTCCCTAAAAATAAATAAATACTATCTTAATAAAAATTTGCTGGCAAGAAGAACTGCTGAAAATAGTAATATAAGTTTTTTATTAATCATTAAATGTATTAAATTTATTAATCATTTTTGAAGTCCAAACCTCCAAGAGCCAGCGGTAGTGTGGTCAGGTACAATCCTCTTAAAACATATTTGGCAATGTGTATCAACAGACTTATTGTCATTTTCTTGTACCTTTTAAATCTAAACCTAGGAATTTATCCTAAGGAAATTCTGTGACCCCAAATATAGAGAAAGCCTCATTCAAAATACTACTTAATTGACAACTACATAATTTATTTTTAAAGATTTTATTTATTTACTTTTAGAGAGAGGGAGGAAAGAAGAGAGAGAGAGAAGCAGCAATGTATGAGAAATACATTGATCTACATCAATCAGTTGCTTCTCACACACCCCCAACCAGGGACCTGGCCCTGCAACCAAGGCACGTTCCCTGACCAGGAATTGAACCAGTGACCTTTCAGTTGGCAGACTGGCGCTCAAGCCACTGAGCCACACCAGACTGGGCAGCAATTGCATCATTTAAATTAGAGAGGTAGATTTAGTAAGCCATGGGAAATTTACTTGATGGAATATTGAGGCATCCATTAAAGCATATGTTTCTGAAGAAAATATGAAAATGCATTTAATATAAAGTTAAGTTCAAAAACAGATAGCAAGCTGCACATGTAGAGTCTGGAGCTAGACTGCCTTATTTGTTGAGTAACCTTGGGTAAGGTACTAGCCTCCCTATATCTCAGTTTTGTTATCGGTGAAATGGGGTAATAATATTACCTACCTCATAGGATTGTTATGAGAATTAATGAGTTAATACACATAAAGAACAGTACCTGTCACATAGTAGGCCCTCAACAAGTGTTACCTGCTGCTATTATTACAATGTGACCACAACCATGTTAAAAAGGAGTAACAACATCAGAAGAAAATATGTCAAAAAGGTACCAATTACTGCATTTGGATGACAAGACTATGGGTGATTTTTAGGGTTTTTTTTTCCTTTTACATTTTGTATTTCCAGATGTTTCATTAAATATGTGTCATCCCTGACAGGTGTGGCTCAGCTGGTTGGGCATCATCCTGCAGTGAATGATCACCAGCTTGATTCCCAGTCAGGGCACATGCCTGGGTTGTGGTTTCAATCCCTAGTCAGGGCATATACAAGAGGCAACTGATACATGTTTCTTTCCTTCTGTTCCTCGTTCCCTTCCTATCTCTTCAAAAATAAATAAATGTCAAATATTTATAAGTCAGAGTGGAGCTAATTACAAATAAAAATCTGTTGAAACCCTACTTCTGGTCATTATAGGATTAATTACACCAAAAAGACCCTAAAGAGAGGGGCCCCAGCAGGTAGTTTTTATATGAGCTCAAACATCCTGCTGCCAGGAGATGCACAGGCTGCCAAAGGCCTCATTCTGACATGGGCACTGTGGGCCCTTTTCCACACTGTGGGGACAGGCTCAGCTGTGTGGGGTAGTGGAATGTGCCCAGGATTCACAAGAAAGTGACCTGAGTTCCAGTCGCACTCTGCCACCCACACCCAGTGGGTTCATGACAAAAGCCTTTTCCTTCTCTTCAAGGAGGAATTTCTGATACAATTAGCAGCCTCAGAGAATCAGAAAAACAGTTGAGGGAATTTTTGAGATACTGCCTCTGTGGTAGAAAAGGAGATCATGCAAAATACTCCACTGCAGGTGTCGGATCTCAGAATTCCTTCTTCCAGGGCAGAGGGGCCCTTCTGCTCTGTTTACACACCTGGAGATGGTGTGAAGGGTAGTTTTGAGGAGGGTGGCTCCCTGCCCTTTTGTGGACTCATTCCTGCTTCCAAGCAGCATGCTACAGGCAAGCCTTCAAAGAAATACCAGAAACCAAGTATACTATCTGTCATCACTTAATGCTTGAAGCTTTTCATACAACAAAAGGGGATGGAGCAGCCCTATGTTGTATTGTGAGAGACTAATAACTCTTCCATCAGTTCTGTATCAAAAGGGCTTTCTCTTAACTTTAAGTATTTTATTTAACTAATATGGGCAACCAATGTCCTTGGTAAGTAAAATAGGAATTGCAACTTTATTTCATCACACAGTATGGCAAGGAGGGAATTAATAATCTGGTATTCAATACTTTTTATAAAATAGATATGAATGAAATTTAAAGAATGTCAACATAATTTTTCTATATCTATTTTTGTGAGATTGGAATTCAACCACAGGGATGGGAAGTTTATCTACTTTGTTCATTTCTGGCATCTAACATGATACTTGTCCTTCACAAATTTTTGTTAAATGAGTCAGTTAATGAATTAATGAACAAATGACAGATGTTCTCCTCTATGTTTATGTTAGATGCTGAGGATACAGAAATAATATGTAACTCACTCCCACTCCTAGAAGTTTGCTCTAGTGGCAAAGCCAAACACACAAATAGAAAAATTACTCAAATGCAAATGCAACTGATTCCTAAAATCACATCACTAATAGTCAGTATTTATGTTTCAACTCTTCTCATGTGTCAAAGTAAAACATAATCCCTCCCTTCAAAGTTCACAGTCTGGCTTGGGAAACAAACATGAAGCATAAAATGTACATGGAAAGCAAAACAGAACTATGTATATGATAGAGAGGCAGCTCACACTGATTCAATCATGTGGACATTGGCATCAGACTGCTTGAGTTCACAAAGCTGTGTGACCTTGGGCAAGTTGCTTAGCCTCTCTGAGTTTCATTGTCCCACTTATAAAAATGCATATAATACTAGGACCTATCTCATAGGGGTTTTATGAAGAGTAAATGAGTTAATATCTTCTAATACACTCAGGATAGTGGCAAACTTGTAATAAGTACCAAATATAAATATACATGAAATAAAGAAATCTTTCCATTGTTCTCTGAATTTTAAACTATCATTAAGAACTCTCTGTTTGGCTTTCTGTTTGTGCATGCTTGATTCTTATTCCCTGATAGGACTTGTAACTAAATGCAAATCCAAAGCTATGGACTCAGGTTAGTTAATAAGGGAAGAAAGGTTATATTCCTACCTGTTTGTGTGACGTAATGAGTGACTGGCGAGAAGAAAAAATTCTCAAAGCCACCTAAAAGAGGATTACAAATTCATTCTAACAACTGCTAGTTTTCCTCCATGGTTGAAGATAGATTGCTAGTCATCTTCAGTATCCTTTATAACTGAATCTAAATTGAGACTCAGAATTACTTTGTAAAGAGGGCCCTAGGCAGCGACTGCTAACCAGAGCCTGTTGGTGTCTCTGGCCTAAACCTTACCTTCTGGACCTCAGAGTTGTTTTTCCCAGCCCCCTGCGGCTAGAGCCACTGTGCACTGCCTTTCTCCCATGGCTGAAGTCCAGCTCCCAAAATGCCCTACCATCCCTCACTCCTGACAGAATATAGTGCGGTGGCTTTTACTTTGCCCTCCCTTGAGGGTCCATGGCCACCAGCTGACCCTGGGACCTCAGCTGTGCAAGTTACTTAACACTCTCTTGGCCTCCGGTTCCTTCTAGGTAAACAGGACCTCCCTTTCTGATCGTGGCAGATTAAATGTGATGTCATAATTGGACCCCACTGGAGTAGGCTCTCAATAAATGGTAGATGCCATTATTCCTAAGTGCAGCTCTCTCTCCCACCAGCTAGACACAGTGCTTCACAACTTCACCCCCAGGGTCCTGGTGTAACATAAAACAGGGCAAGGTTACTCCTGTTCATTACTGTTGCTCCCCACTCAACATTAACTGTGGATGATCTTGTCACATGAACTTGCACACCTGGGAAGAGGTGAAGACCAGCAGGGGTGGGAAGAGTGAGGGTTGGGGAGGGAGGGGATCCCAAGGTGCACGCTGGGACTCCACCACAGACCCTATTGGAAAACGATGGGAAGGGGCATTGAGAAAGGTGCTTTGCTCCTGTAAGTGAAGAGGTGCCTTCTGGCAAGGACCAGGGGTGAGACGCAATGGATAGAACCCTCCTGTCTGCCTTCTCCAGCTCCTCTTAATTCAGGGCTGACTTGCCTCTCTCTCTAGAGCCACTCTCATTACCTCCTCCCAACTGGACCTCAGTGTGGACATTTCAGATATGTGTTCTTGTCCACTCTTTAAGTAAGAAGGTTTTCCCCTGAGAAGCTTAGCCTTGGCCTTTCCCATCTGTGTTAGTCTGCCCCTCTGACTCTCCTTCTATCTCTGACTGTCTTCCCCCTGTCACTCAGCCTCCTCCCTCCGATGCTACTTGACCTGCTCTTACCAAAAATGTGTGTGATATACACCTACCATCACACAGAGGAGCATGTCCTACTTCCCCCAACCAGGGAAAGCAGTCTTGTACCCTTTGGACCCAGCCCAGTCTCAAGTACAGCAAATTAGTCAAGGGCTGGCTAATCAGTTATCCATGGGATGGCCTGTGGCCCTCTTTTCCTCCATGAACCCACCACTCTTTCTGGGCCCAGCCTGCTAGTCCACTCCTCCAGACCCAGAGCCTTTCATGTGAAGGCTCTGTCAATGTTGCCACAGTAGGCTTCTCTTCCCAGAGTATGCAAGTCAACTGGGAAACAAAATGAGCCCAAGTGGAAAGTTCCCTTATAAGGGAGCAAATCTAGGTAGGGAGAGCACAGTGCAGCCGTGCTCTGGGGGAGAAAGCCTGTGCATTCAATTCTTGGCCAATATAATGTCTGCATTAAAAACAGATTTGTGTGGAATGCAGCCGCTTCCTTTAATTGCTCCAAATAAATATCCTGTGTAATTTTAAGCCATATATTACTAGGAAATGCTTAGGGGCATTGTTTGCTGAGAAAGGCGTTACATAAATTGAAATTCCTTTTGCTCAGAGCTGAGTCCTGAAAGTTCATGTGGTGAGAAACATTTCTCACCATGAGCAACTGTGAATTGTATATAAAATTAAATTTTCTGCTTAAAATCTGCATTGTTAGACCTCCTGCTGGCTGCTACCATTTTGCTGAAATAAGATACTATTTGTGGTAATGGCAATGAGGGAAACCTGTTATCATTGATTGTAAACTGGCTTCACTCCTACAGCTTAAAAATCTGGAGAGTTTTATTGTGCAAACATTGTATTTTTCTTACAAATATTACAGAGCAAAGCTTACTACTGATTCATCAGCCAGGGTGCAAGAGGGTTTATGATGCAACCCCCACAGCCCTAAATCTCCTGCACACCCAACACTGGACAGCAGTTAGGGCTCAGCGAGGTGGAGGACACCAGCAGGAGAATGAGACAAGCATATATATATAATTGTGTGCTGTTTTTTTAATTTAAAAAATATTTTTCTTCACCAGGGCATTATTATTTGAAAGAGAAAGGAAGATAAAAGAAAATATGAGGCCTAGGAAGAGTTCACATTTCAGAGCCCACCTGCCCAAGCTCCTGCATCAAGAACGGCAGCTTTGCCTTTTAAGGGTTTACACCGCCTCTCCTAGCCTCTCTCTCCCTGACTACCAACCTCCAAGCACCAATTCTGAGAATCAGCCTTATGAAAATCAACTACAATTCTACACATTACTGATAGAGGGATCTGAGTTAATAACTGCAGTTGACAAATGCAGAATCTGAAACAAAAAGAAAATTTATTTTTTCCTAAGACATATACTCAAAATTAGAACCCCAAAGGCTGGGTTTTTGCCTTTCATTTTCCCCAGCTTTCGGTTCACAAGTGAACGCTCTCCAAAAGTCAACATCAGCCAGGCACACATAAATATTGTTTATTGCCTTCTAACCATTAGAATAGATAGTTCCTCTCTTTCATTTTGTAAATCGTTTTGTTGCTTGGGTAATACAAAATAGCTTTGACTTACAAAGAAAGATGGGGAAGGATGGGGAGGAGAAAGATTTAGCAAAATGTTTGATCCATAGTGATATAGCTAATATTTTGACAAATAAAGATGAAGTTAAAACAAATTAATTATTAAGGAACAACCTAGTCTGAATACAGTGTATCTCACCAAATCTTTTTCTAAAGAAGAGCATGAAGGTTATTGGCAAAGCCAGTGCTAGAATAGAATAAATTCAGCCATTTCCTCTGAGTGAGCAAATGCAGAGGAAGTGGGTCAAGGTAGACAGGTACTCAAAGACCTAAAATTCAAAGGCATAGACCACCTGAAAGGCAACCAGGTAAAATGGGTGGGATCCCACACACTACGTAGGGTTCAGAGTGTCCTTTCACAGCTTTGTTTAAAAAGCTAACCTTAGGTATTCATTTGCATTAACCAAATCTGGTCTCACCTCTGGGGAAGACACCTAAGCTTACAAGCAGGAAGTACCTAGTAGGGTTCCTACCCAATCCCCAAATGTATTGCCTTGCCTATATAATAGAGTTTGGGGAAACTACTATTATGCCTACTTCTGTTTCAACTGCATAATTATTAAATAAATTAAAATAATTTACAAATTTATGAATTAGCTATCTTTGAAAATTATTCTACTGGCTTTCTTTTCTCTCTCGTGCCCAGGCATATACTGAAGAGCTAGACAATAAGACCCTACCCCTATGTGGGGGTACTAGTGTGGTAAAAATATCCTATTAAATTTTCTATACCTTGTAATCCTGTTAAATTTTTGTGCTTTGTAGTTTTAGCAAATTCCATCCCTCACAGGCTGTGCCTTTGTTCCCCAAGTAAGGGAGATAAGAGGGATGGCCTCGACTTCCACATGTAACCCTGCAACCTTTGCCCCTGCTCTCTGCCTCCTCACCTTGCTCTTTGTCTCCCGTATAAGGTAGTCAGACCTAACTTCCGCATTTAGCTTCTGTAATCTTGTTTTGCCACGTAGGCAAGGGGTCCGAGGCTATTTAAACCCCGGAAAGTTAGCGCTAGGCACTCAGAATTTGGAGTCTCTCCTCTGAGCCCATGCACGTAATAAAGGATCGTGCCCCGCCACTGCGTGTGAGTTATTTTCCACAACACTAGTAGATGTTCCCGAAAGCAAAGGAAATCTCAGTGTCCATCTTGAGGAAGAGGTGGGCCCTCAGATTGAAGTCTGCAGTGCTGATGATTGGCCATCATCCTTGCCAATTGGTTCCCCAAAGAGAAGGGCCAACGCTGTCTCTCCATCATGAAACTACACTTCCCCGTCACAGATCACAGAAGCTCCAGGTTTATCAGGCAAATAGCCCTGGTGGTGTCACTCTCCTCCTCAGCCAGATGGGGAGTTGGAATCCCATCACTCACAACTGAGAAGAGGACCTAATGATATAGGGTGCCACGCTCATCCCCTTCTTCCCTCTCCATCTCTCCATGTGCTGGTATGAAGTGTCTTCTTTTCTACTTCCTTCTACTTGTCCCCTGCTTCAGTTCTAGCACTTTCTTTTGGGTTGCCAACACCAGAGGGCAACATAATCTCACCTACTTGTCAGTTCTTTTCTTCCACCAGTAGAGGGAATAGTTTGAGAGAACCTACAAGACTTAGGAAGTATTTGGAAATTATTTTGAAATATGTAATAAGCTAGTACAACAGAACAGCTCTCTCAAAGGCATCACTTGCCAAGGCATTCTGTTCCCGTTGGTAAATAATCTGTTACAAAACTGTTTAAATGCATATTAACTCACCAGAGCACAACACTGGCAAAATTTCCCTCCAGGCTGTATTTTGCAAAGAGAAAACTTTCATGTGATGTGAGACCTGAGATTAAACTAACAGAAGTCATACACTATTTAAGGTAACACTGATGATGCTCCATCCCTTACTCACCATTTAGTCTTTTCAGATCTAGTTTTTATTTTATTTCAGAAATAATTGCTAAGGAATTTAGCCATACATGTCTTGTTTTGAGTACCTATCATTGTAGCACTCTAAGTGTTTTGAGAGTACACATGTGCTTATTTGGGCAAGCGAAGCTGAGTCAATCAGAACAAATGACTATGAACCAAGTAGCAAACCCTGGGGGCAAAATGCCTAACAGCCCCTGTCAAATTTGGGAGTCCATGCAAGGGCATCCCATAACACCCTCCCCATTCCACCATGCATACTGAGAAAATTAAAGAAGATTCCATTTGAAAAATGTTTGAAAGAAAAGGATTCAGAAATTAAATTGTGAAACTGAACTAACTGACCATTTACCAATTAATCATCCTGAGCAAGTTAACACTAATATCTTTAAAAATTAGACAATGTGGGGCTAAGCAATCTGCTCAGCCACTGCAATGTGCTCAATTGTTTGATTATAATTACCTGGCCTGGATATTTTCCGCTTGGTGTTCCCAGCCTTTGAACCATTTCCAAAGCCAGAGCTTTATAGAAAGGCCTTTTAAAACACTAAGAGTTTATAATTCTATCTTTTGTTAGATGGGTTTTTTAAAAGATTTTATTTATTTATTTTTAGAGAGAGGGGAAGGGAGAGGGAAGAGGAAGACAGAAACATTAATGTGTGAGAGATACATTGATCTGTTGCCTCTTGAATGCCCCCAACGTGGGACCTGGCCCACAACCCAGGCATGTGCCCTGACTGGGAATAGAACTGGTAACCTTTCAGTTCTCAGGCCAGCACTCAATCTAGTGAACCACACCAGGCAAGGCTAGAAAGGTTTTTTATCTGATTTGCTGAATTTATCCATATGACTGTCTTCATTTTCTCATCAACATCATTTCCTTGATTAATTAACTAAAGCAAGAGTTCTTATCCAAAGGTCCTGAAATAGACTCGAGCATTTCCAGGAATCCCTTGAAATTATGAGCAAAATTCTATGTGTGTGTATATAATGGTCTTTTTGGGGAGAGGGTCCATAACTTTCATCAGGTGCAAAGGGCTCCATGACTTCCATCTTGTCCCTATGTATTCATGATGTTCACTAGACCAGAGTTTCCCCAATCCATATGAATCAATGGGTTACAGGTATGTGCCTGAGCCTCTGATCTCCTCAGCTCTTGGGTGGCTGAATAGGGCCAGGAAAGGCTGGAGCTTCCAAGCTGGTCATCTTCTGCCAAGAGCTGCCCAGTTGCTATAAAAATATTATTTTTCTGTGTACCACAATGGAGGAAAGTTTGGAAGCACTACAGTAAGCTTTTCACTTTTATCCCATTCACCACCTTGGCTCTCTGCATCTCTTCCCTTATCTCGTGTCTTAATTCTTCAGAGAGAAGTGTGGAATTGATTTGGCCACTTATGATATGATCTGCACTTCATGTACTTTACCAGGAAAGAAAGTGGTGTGGTTGTCTTCCCTTCCTGTCTGGCACCACAATCTTGGGGTTTGCCTTGTTGGACACAAGACTAATGAGATCAACTGATTTCCCCATTTCCTGACTTATTCCATTTTTAAAAAATATTTTATTTGCCCTGGCTGGCGTAGCTCAGTGGATTGAGCATGGGCTGCGAACCAAAGCATCTCAGGTTCGATTCCCAGTCAGGGCACATGCCTGGGTTGCAGGTCATGGCCCCCAGCAACCGCATATTGATGTTTCTCTCTCTCTCTCTCTTTCTCCCTCCCTTCCCTCTCTAAAAATAAATAAATAAATAAAATCTAAATATCTTTCTCTAAAAAATTATTTTAAAAAAGATTTTATTTATTTATTTTCAGAGAGAGGAGAAGAGAGGGAGAGAAACATTGATGTGTGAGAGATACATCAATCAATTGCCTCTCATACTCCCCCAACTGGAGACCTGGCCCACAACCCAGGCATGTGCCCTAACAGGGAATGGAACTAGTGACCTTTCGGTTCCCAGGCTGGCACTCAATCCACTGAGCCACATCAGCCAGGGCTGCGCTATTTGCTTTGCCAATCCTATGCATTTTCCCCTTACGTGTCTAGAAGAATCTCTATACCAGGTCGCTAAATGATTGCCAACTTCATTGCAAATATTCTCCAAAAGCACTTTCATGCAAAGATTCTTCTCAACAAAGAAAGACATTAAAATCTCCCACAGAACCCATGTATAACCAATTCAAACTCAGACATAACAAACAGGGCAGGCAAATTCCCATGACCCTTGGCTAACAGAAACACCCCAAAATAGTGTGAGCTTCTAAGCCCTCCCCTGCAAACAGAAGTCCTCATGTTCTGTGACAGGTCATCAGCGTCAGTTTCATTACCCGTTGCTTAGATCACATCATTTTACTACCTACAATTACATAATTTTGGTAAACTAGAAGAATGTCATTCACTTATAATTAATTTATGATTTAGAATATTACATGAATGACTTCAAAAATGTCAACGACTGTCCCTAACGCAGGGCCCACTCAAGAAAAGTTGCAAGCCCACAAAGAAGCCTTTAACAAGAAACAACCTGCCACCACTAACTCTAAAATAAATAAATAATTCTTAGAATATCTCCAGCTGTAGTTGGAAAGCTTCCTCACTTTCCCTCCTCTGGGTGCTCCTCCCAAGCAAGCACCACTGTCAGTGGAACAGTGTTAGAGCCTCAGTGAAGGGTATTTGTACCAAGATGAGCTACTTTCCTTTTAATGAAACTGACAACCAGACCCAGTTCAGGATCACTTTACTTGAATGGTATAATCCCTTGGAAATCCTTTAAGAAAGCAGGCATATCACTTTTTTATGCGTTTTATTTTTAAAAAGATTTTATTTATTTATTTGTAGAGAGAGGGGAAGGAAAGGAGAAAGGGAGAAAAACATGTGTGGATACTTCACACACACCCACTCCTGGAGATCTGGCCCACAACCCAAGCATGTGCCCTAACTGGGAATTGAACCAGTGACCTTTTGATTCACAGGCCTGCGCTCAGTCCACTGAGCTATACCAGCCAGGGTTCTTTTCTATGTATTTTAGAAATAGGAGGAGATATTTGGATAAATGCCTGAAAATCACTAGCACTCATTTTAAAGTCTATTATTTTAAGCCAGGATCTGGAGTTACAAAAAATTATGTGATGGGATCTCCAAAATAAAAAACAGAGAATATGACACTTTCTTTCACATAAAATAACACATAGATTCACAACTTATAAAAAAATTAATCTTGTTTTTAAAATATTTGCTGAATTGACAGACAACAAAATGCTACACTTCCACCTGCAGCCATTTTAACAGGGGATTAATGAGTTTTTAATTCACTAACCTTACATGTGTAACAACTTTCAAAGGGGGAGATGATACATCTGGGGGAAAATACACCCCTAAACCAGTTTCTTGCTCAAATCATATACAGTGGAGGTCATGCTGTTTTAACTTATTTGGCTATCCAGATCCCAGATGTCAATGCCTGAAAAACTCTGTAATACTAGTAAATATTAACAATATTTCTTATTTTATTAATGGAGCCCCTTGAATTTAGTTCATGGTGATGTTTGTTTATATCTTCTGTTCATTTTATTTTTTTAAATATATTTTATTGATTATGCTATTACAGTTGTCCCATTCCCCCCACCCTTTATTCCCCTCCTCCCTTAATTCATACCACCTCCCACCCAAATTTTCCCCCACCTTTAGTTCATGTCCATGGTCATACATATAAGTTCTTTGACTTCTACATTCCTATATTATTCTTAACCTCCCCCTGTGTATTTTCTAACTACCATTTACGCCACTTATTCTCCGTATCTTTTCCCCCTCTCTCTTCCTCCCACTCCCCTGTTGCTAACCCTCCATGTGATCTCCATTTCTGTGATTTGGTTCCTTTTCAAGTTGTTTGCTTAGTTTGCTTTAGTTTTTAGGTTCAGTTGTTAATAGCTGTGAGTTTGTTGTTATTTTACTGTTCATATTTTTTATCTTCTTTTTCTTAGATAAGTCCCTTTAACATTTCATATATTAAGGGCTGGGTGATGATAAACTCCTTGACCTTGACCTTATGTGGGAAATCCTTTATTTGCCCTTCCATTCTAAATGATAACTTTGCTTTCCTAGACAGAGGAATCTTGGGTGTAGGTCCTTGCCTTTCATAACTTGGAATACTTCTTTCCGGCCCCTTCTTGCCTGCAAGGTCTCTTTTGAGAAATAGCTGACGGTCTGATGGGAACTCCTTTGTAAGTAACTCTCTCTGTTTTTCTTGCTGCTTTTAAGATTCTCTCCTTATCTTTGATCTTGGGTAATGTAATTATGATGTGCCTTGATGTATTCCCCCTTGGGTCCAACTTCTTTGGGACTCTCTGGGCTTCCTGGACTTTCTGAAAGTCTATTCCCTTTGCCAGATGAGGGAAGTTCTCCTTTACTATTTGTTCAAATAAGTTTTCAATTTCTTGCTCTTCCTCTTCTCCTTCTGGCACCCGTATGATTCAGATGTTGCAGTGCTTAAAGTTGTCCTGAGGTTCCTAAGCCTCTTCTCTTTTTAAAAAATCCTTGTTTATCCATTCTTTTCTGGTTGAATGTTTCTTTCTTCCTTTTGCTCCAGACTGTTGATTTGAGTCCTGGTTTCTTTCCCATCACTGTTGGCTCCCTGTGCATTTTCCTTTATTTCACTTTTCATAGCTTTCATTTTTTCATCTAATTTGTGATCATATTCAACCAATTCTGTGAGCATCCTGATTACCAGTGTTTTGAACTGTGCATCTGATAGGTTGGCTACCTCTTCATTGCTTAGTTGTATTTTTTCCTGGAGCTTTGATCTGTTCTTTCATTTGAGCCATTTTTTTTTGTCTCGGCATGCCTATTATGTAGTAAGAGACAGAGCCTTAGGTGTTCACCAAGAAGGGGCAATCCAGGTTGCTGTGAGGTGGCATTTGATGTGGGAGAGGGGTTCAAGAGGAAACAGTGCTGCTTGCTCCACTCTCTGCTGGCTTTCAGTCACTTCCCCCACTACCCACAATCAAATTGGGCTCTTCTGGTACTGATTCCCATGTGTGTGGGCTTGTGTACATTCTAGGATCCTGTGGGTCTCCCTGATGAACTCTCCGGAGGCTGGGCATTTCTCCCGCTGCTGCCTGAACCCCCAAGGTGTTTTTGGTCAGAGGCTTTGAGGCTTTATTTCCCTGTAGTGGAACCCTGGGTTGTATGGCCTGTCTCACACCTGAGTTGCTCCTCCCTGTTTATCAGCGTGTGAATTTGGGACTGCCCAGTTCCCCAGCTACCACCCTGATGCGAATCCTTTTCACCTGAGCTGCCTGTCTCTGCCCCTCCTACCAGCTTGGATGAATGTGTCTTCTTTAACATCTTGGTTGTTGGACTACCAAGTCCAACAGTTTGATTTTCTGTCAGTTCTGATTGTTTTTGTTTTTAAATTTGTTGTCCTTCCTTTGGTTACGTGAGGAGGCAGAGTGTGTCTACCTATGCCTCCATCTGGGCTGGAAGTCGGGACCCTGTATTTTCTGTTCATTTTAATGGCAAAAGTTTGAACCTCATGAAGTTTCCCTCTCCTTTTGTATTTTTGTTTATTCATGAGTTTTAGAGTATCATGTTTAAACATTTTTTTCATTTTCCTTTTGATCAAACGAGTAGCTAAAACTGCTTTGATACGTAATTCTGTTGTTTGGCCATCTCTAAGTATATAAGAAGTGCTTTTTATTTAACACTAACCTAACATGTTTTTCTGCACAAGATTTTCAAAGCCTCCTGAGCATCAATCTGCAAATCCCCCAATAGTCCCCTGAGGAAAAAGCCATAGGGAAAAATGCGTATTGCAACTAACATAATGTGAGAGCCAGTGTAATGAAGGTCTGCCTGGATCCCCGGCTGATGGTCTTTCATTTTCCAATATATTGTCTCGTAAAACATAAGTGCACAATAAACATAAATGCACAAATTAAGTAGATTTTGAGTAATTCCATATATAGAAGAGCACAGTGGGTTCCTAAATTCTGGCAGGTTCTAAACCCCAATTATGTCATGCTGTACCTGAGTTGAGTGAGATATATGTCACCTTCTCCTTGAAGCTTTGCTGACCTAGCAATCCCTAATTGCTCCTCTGTGCCTGCATTGGTCCCTGTATGAACTTCATTGTAGTACCCATCACACTTAAATTGTCCATATCATGAGCTTCTACATTTTCATCTCTGGGCACACAACAGAGTGGGAGTGAGTGCCTCTGTCACCTGTATCCCCAACAACTGTCACAGTCCCTCTGACAGAGAATGTGCTCATAAATGTGGAAAGAACAAACACTTGGATTTCCAGAATCCTTCTTTTATTCTCTAAATCCCACCTAGTGCATTTAGCCTGAGGGCTACTTGCCCTCTAGACAAGGATGAATCAGGCCTTTCAGATTTTCTAGTAAAGACCTCAGATCTTCTACTAGAACTCAAAGAAGTGAGAGGAAGCTAGGCAGTAGATACTAATGCACAGGGTGTACTAATAACAGGATAGAAAGAAGGTAAATGGGAGATAGAAACTCCAAAGAGGTCATGGAGTAAGTGGGAATTGTACAAAGGAATGTAGAAGCCACACAGAAATTCTGACATGAGTGGGGACATTTCCCCCGGTACAGACACTGACCAGGAACCGAAGTGCTGGCCTTGAACAATGCATCTCCCCTAGGTTGTCTGAGGCTCATCCATTCCAATGGATGGGATTCCCATTCATCCCAGACTCCTAAACAATGTTTCCAGCTTCAGATCTTCTCTTTGCCTCTCCCAAGCACACATGTCCCAGATGGCCTTCCCAGGACTCTATTGCAAGTGACCGGCCCACTGCACTCACACTGACATGCTCCACTGCTCCTCCCAGAAATTCAGTTCCATATTAACAAATAAGTATCTTGCTAGGGATATCAGACACCACCCAACCTGGTAGAGAGCTCCTTTATGACCAGATGGACATTTTGGTGCCCATAAAATCTTACTGCCAATGTTCCTACCTGTCTCCAAAAAGGGCCTACCCCAAAGAGAGCTAAGAATCTAGTAAGTTAAAAAACACTTGTTCCTACACAGTCAAATTGCTAGTTCCTTCAAAGAGGGTCAGTTATTCAAAATTCAGCATGTGGCATGCATTGTGCAGATCGTGAATCTTCAGATGAATGGGTCAACAAAATGTGGCACATCCATCAGTAAAGTATTAGGCTTTAAAAGGAAGGAAATTCTAACATATACTACAACATGGATGAAACTTAAGGACATTATGCTCAGTGAAATAAGCCAGTGACAAAAAGACAGATGTTATGTGATTCTACTTACCTGAGGTTCCTGAAGTAGGCAAATTCATAGACAGAGAAAATAGAACAGTGGCTGCAAGGTGCCCAGAAGGGAGAGAAAGGGGAATTACTCTTTAGTGGGTACATAATTTCAATTAGGAAAGATGAAAATTTTCTGGAAATAGCCCTGGCTGGTGTGGCTCAGTGGATTGAGTGCCAGTCTGTGAATCAAAAAGTCACTAGTTCAATTCCAAGTCAGGGCACATGCCTGGGTTGTGGTCCAGGTCCCCGGTGGGGGCAGTGTGAGAGGCAATTGATTGATGTATCTCTCACACATCAATGTTTCTCTCCCTCTTTCTCCTTCTCTTCTCCTCTCTCTAAAAAGAAATAAATAAAATCCTTAGAAAAAAATTTTTTTGAAATACATGTTTCTGATGGTTCCACAACAATGTCAATGTTCTTCATGACATTGAACTACACTCTTAAAAATGGTTAAAATAGTAAATTTTACGTTATGTGCCAAGTACAATGCTAAGCATTTTGTTAACTCATGTTAATTCACATAAAAATCTAATTAGTTCTCATTACCATTATGTCCCTTGTATAGATGAAAAAGCTGAGGCTGGAGGATGCTGAGTCACTGGCCCAAGGTCCTAAAGCCAAAGAGGTGCAGGTTCAGGATATGAAGCCAATACTCTGATTCACAGCCCACGTTCATGAGAAATCCTAGATGATACGTTTTGATTCTCTCCCTCAGTGATGTTAAATTAATATTTAGGGTAAAGGAGAAAATATTAGCTACAGTCCAACCAGTGCTCAGCTCTGAAAAAGGAGTCACAAAAAGCCAGATGGAAGCTAAAGTAAAGCTCCCATTGTGTATAAAAATGGTAAAAAGAAAAAAATACCAACCCCTCCAAGTGATTGGATCGTAATAACACACTCTAGAAAATTCAGAGGCCAGAGGTTGAAAACAGACCGGATTTTCTGAGTTCTTAGACCTTCATTGGTGGCTGAGCTTTAAAACCCAGCATTTAATTTGTGATGTAAAAAGCTGGGCTTTTTTTTAAATTTAAGTTTTATTTTATTGTTCATGCCATTACAGTTGTCCCAATTTTTCCACTTTGTGCCCCTCCACTCAGATACCTCCACTCCCTTAGGCAATCTCCATTGTCCATCTCCATGGGTTATGCATATACGCATATATTTTTTGGCTACTCTATTCCCTGTGCTGTACTTTACATTCCCTTGGCAATTCTATAACAACCAATAGATACTTCCTTAATCCCTTCACCTTTTCAGCCTATCTCTCCAACTCCCCTCCCATCTGGCAACCATCAAAATGTTCTCTGCATCTATGATTCTGTTTCTGCTCTGCTTGTCCATTTATTTTGATTTTTAGATTCAATTGTTGGTAGATATGTACTTATTGCCATTTTATTGTTTATATATTTTTTCTTCTTCTTAAAGAAGACCTTTTAATTTTTCATATGATACTAGTATGGTAGTGATGAACTCCTTTAGTTTTTCTTGTTGGGAAGGTCTTTATCTGTCCTTCAGTTTTACATGATAGCTTTACTGGGTAGATTAGTCTTTGTTGTAGGTCCTTGCTTTCCACTGCTTTGAATATTTCTGGCCATTCCCTTCTAGTCTGCAAGTTTCTTTTGAGAAATTAGCTGAGAGTCTTATGAGAGCTTGTTGTAGATAACTAATGGCTTTTCTCTTCCTGCTTTTAAGATTCCCTCTTTGTCTTTAGCCTTTGACATTTTAAATATGAGGTGTCATGGTGTGGACCTCTTTGGATTCATCCTTTTGAGGAATTTCAATGATTCCTGGACTTGTATGTCTATTTCCTTCACCAAGTTAGGAAAGTTTTCTGTCATTTTTTTCAAACATGTTTTCAATTTCTTGTTCTTTCTCTTCTACTTCCAGTACCCCATGATGCAAATGTTGGTATGCTTGAAGTTGTCCCAGAGGCTCCTTAATATTTACACTATCCTCATGTTTTCAGATTCCTTTTTCTTCTTGCTATTTGGATTGGGGATGTTTTGCTTCCTTATATTGAAAATCACTGATCTGATTCTCAGCTTCATCCACTCTACAGTTGATTCCCTATAAATTGCTTTTCATTTCAGTTAGTGTATCCTTCATTTCTGACTGGGTCTTTTTTATCGTTTTCGTGTCCTTTTTATGCTATTGATGTTCTCACTAAGTTCACTGAGCATCCTTATAACCAGTGTTTTGA